>JAGTTH010001677.1:0-241193 GCA_022606485.1 Agraylea sexmaculata
GTAACCCAATAGTAGTGGCTTTCAAAATATCCCATGTGTTCTTCATATTCTGCTTATTTTTTTTGATCTGCCATTACATGCCCTTTATATTGTTGATAATAATAGGTTATATTTCGACGCGGTATTTTTATTTGTATCCTAATCTTATGGTGTTTTTCTTGTACACGGTCACGGTCTATGGTACTCCACTGACTGGATAAATATTGTCGCGAGGAACAAGTCATGTCATTCGCGTCTCGTCCGCCGCCATAGTTAGTCGTCTTGTGATTATGAACACTAGCTTGTCTTGTAGAAAGTGAATTCGATAAGTTCAACAAACACCATGAGTCTCGTAAAGCGGCACCAGAAGCTCATGGATACCATAGAACAGATCAAACGGCAGGAATGGGGACCTAAAATGGATGTAAGTTGGACCATTATTTTTTTAGGTACTAGCTGAAACCCCATGTCTGTTGCAGTTCACATGTTACAATATTTTTTTCATTCTATCAAAGAACTCATCGATGTTACTAATTCAAATTAATTACTAAGTTATACTTGAATTTCCCAAACAGCATCTTTCTCCTGTAACGTTAGTTTTTTTCGTGATCTGTCCAAACACATATCATTAAAGAAATAAAAACTGCTAAAACATATACCTACTAATTCCGGCAAACTGTTTAAACACTAACGGTGCATATGATAAAAGCATATCTGGGGAACTTTTACAATACAATTTTCTTGTTAAATTTCGCCCACTTCTCTCAATCACCGTTATATTACGGTAGCGAAAACATGGTGTTGTTGCATATTTTATTTGCAGATATTTAAGTTGAAGAGAAAACTTTTAAAAGTTTGAATTCGGAATTATAGAACGGAGTTGCCTGAGCCGAAAATACCCGATATGTTTATATACAAGACACTCAACCTCGATATTTGATGGCGTCGTGGTCAGGTGAAAGTTTACATTTTATACCTGTATACACAATTACGTGTGTACATACGTAAAACGTTAAATATTCCAATGGTTTTTCTACAATCGGACACCTAATAATTATTTTTCAAACATGATGCAATTGCTTTAGAATATATCCAAATAAATAAAATTATATAAAAAAATCGTGGCTTTGACTTTATCATTTATATGTAACTCCATAGTATAAAAATATACACACATATTTTTTAGATAGAATAATATTAACAATAGATAATTCTTCTGTATTTCTCGTCTCCGGTATATGTAAAAAATCCGATTATAATTTCTTTATTTTCATAATAAATATTAAAAACAATCAACACCTGACGGTATGTACTAATCATAATATGAAAGTATTGCGTCTAAGGTAATTTCCTCATCACTATTCGGTCACACGCTCCACGTTACTGTTATGATTTAACCATCTTCAATATACATATTAATAAAAACGTAGAGCTGCGGGAAAACTATGTTTACTTACTCCACAATTATGTATTATGTTATCTATAAAAATGTATCTGTGTTGTGTTATCTATAAAATCGTGTATATTGCTACGTTTTTCCTTCTAAAGTTGCATGTGTGTAAATTTATTATGTTTTTAGCTTATCGTTGTCTAACACCTTAATTGATTTATACGGAAACTTTAATTATGCCATGCTATCGACATATGCAAACAAACTGATAAAATATTAAATTATTTACTTTATGCAGGTTGATTTTCCAGTAGTTGTTGCTATTATATGAGGGAGTTGATGTAATAATAACTTCATATCGGTGCTTTCCAGTGTTTAGTTTATATTAAAAATCAAGTTGACATATAAATATGAGAAGAGTGTGAGGTAACGAAAGCAGAAATACGGCATATTTATTTTGTTACATGACATTTTGTTAAGACTTCCTGTTTAACCACTTTCTACCCGGTTATCCGCACTGTGCCGTCCGCGAAATATACGCACGCTTCAATACATCTTTTTTTTATAAACAGACCTCAGAAATACATATATACCTACTTAAAATTGGCACACATACAGTAAACTCGACATGTATAAAAATAATCTTTAAGTTATATATTTTAAACCAATTGATGTCGTTTATAGTATCTAAGTATTACAATAGAAACGACGAAAACCCATGCTTGAGTATTTTAGTACATTTATTTCAATGGCAAACATGGTGCAAGTTTGTAATTACGAAAAAAATATATTATTCTCTCCAATAGTTTCGTATTTTATTAATGATAAATGATTATAAAATATATTTTATTTTTCTTTTTAGTGCATTCAAATAGCCACAAATGTCAAGGAACAGAAACATCATGTTTCCAGGGACAAAAGAGGTTTGGCTTTGGGATCAGGCTTCCGTGGCTCCACTGTATGGTTCACCGGATTAAGTGGTGCCGGAAAAACCAGTATTGCTTTTGCTCTTGAGGCTTACCTTGTTGCTAAAGGTAATATTAGTTATTGTGCATATAAAAATAAATGTAATAATAAAAAAATTACACAGGGATTCCTGCTTATGGTCTTGATGGAGATAACATTCGCACTGGCCTTAATAAGAATCTTGGATTCAGCAAAGAAGATAGAGAAGAAAATATCAGAAGAGTTGCAGAGGTTGCAAAGTTATTTGCCGATAGTGGAGTACTTGCACTTTGCAGTTTTGTTTCACCATTTGCAGAAGTATGAAAAATATTGCATGTTGTTGTTAATTTGCTATTCTTTACTATGGAATTTTTTACAGGACCGTGATATGGCTCGTCGCATACACAAAGATAGCGATTTACCATTCCTTGAAGTTTTCGTTGATACTCCTCTGTCTGTGTGCGAATCAAGAGATGTGAAGGGTTTATACAAAAAAGCTCGAGAAGGACAGATAAAAGTATTTAATTAAAATTATCTCATTTAGTTTGTTTAATTACAAATATTTTTTCCATAGGGATTCACTGGAATAACACAAGAATATGAAAAGCCAGAAAACCCTGATTTAATTGTGAAAACAGAAAACTGTTCAATTGAAGAATCTACCCTCCGAGTTGTAAAGTTATTGGAAGATAATGTAAATTTTAATATATATATATATTTTTTTAAGCATTTTAATAATGGTTTTTATATTTTTGTTTTCATAGGGCATCATTCCGAAATTCCCCCAAGAATGTGAGACTGTACCTGAACTTTTTCTCACTGGTAATCGTTTGAGTCATGCATTAGAAGAAGCACAAAGTTTACCCAAACTTCCCATAACACATGTTGATCTTCAATGGATTCAAGTAAATAATTTTATTTTTTTCATTAAATAAGATAAAATTACATATAAGTATACAAATCAATAAATTTGGCTCAAATATTTAGATACTAGCTGAAGGATGGGCGGCTCCACTAAAAGGATTCATGCGAGAGACTGAATATCTCCAAGTATGACTTATTATTATTATTATTAGTGTGGTTAATGTTCTTTTATATTTATAATAAAATACCAATATTCTTTTAGACACTTCATTTCAATGCTCTAACTCTTCAAGATGGAACTGTTATAAACCAGTCAATCCCAATTGTCCTTGCTCTAAGTACAAACAATAAAAATAAAATGGAACACTGCAGCGCTATTACTCTTGAAAGGTGTGGCCGACCAGTTGCCATTTTAAGGCTTCCTGAGTTTTTCCCCCACAGAAAAGAAGAGAGATGTTCAAGACAATTTGGTATACATAATCATGGTCATCCATACATCAAAGTAAGTTAAACCCTTGTGATTATTAAACCCTCAAAAAAATTAAACACCCACATATTATTATTGAAATATTAGATGATTGATGATAGTGGAGATTGGCTTGTCGGTGGAAATATTGAAGTATTAGGGCCTATCAAATGGGATGATGGCCTTGATGAATATCGTTTGACACCAAATCAACTTCGAGAAACTTTTAAAAAAATGGGTGCGGATGCAGTTTTTGCTTTCCAGGTATTTTCAGCTTAATTATTAAGTTGTTAGTATAAATGTAAATTTTGAATTAATTATCAATATATTTAGTTGCGAAATCCAATCCATAACGGGCATGCTCTTCTCATGACTGATACCCACAAACAACTATTGCAAAGGGGCTTCAAAAAACCAGTACTTCTCTTACATCCACTTGGTAATTCATCGACACTAGAATATTATGTATTTCAGAAATGTTATTAATGCTGTGTAATTTTAAGGGGGCTGGACAAAAGATGATGATGTTCCTCTTCCAGTGCGTATCAATCAACATCTCGCAGTTTTAAAAGAAGGTGTCTTGCAAGCTAGTAATACTATTCTTGCCATATTTCCTTCTCCAATGATGTACGCTGGTCCCACTGAGGTAAATAATCAATTATTATTTGTTATATTATTTCATCATCATTTTCTATGCCTCTATGGAGTCCTATATGTTGATATTATTTTTTTTATTAAAAAATAGCGACAAAGTTATTAGCACTGTTGATTTGCTTGTTTATTATGGTAGTAAGTGCTGAGTAGTATGCATCTTTATAAAATTGTACTAACAAATTTTAGGTTCAGTGGCATGCCAAAGCAAGAATGAATGCAGGTGCAAATCTTTATATAGTTGGACGTGATCCGGCAGGAATGCCGCATCCTGTAAGCGGTGGAGATCTATACGACCCAAGACATGGGGCGACTGTACTCAAGATGGCACCCGGTCTCAGTGATTTAGAGGTAACTTTTATATTCATGTATACATATCTTATTCTTACCATAAATAATTAAAACATTATATTTCCTTAGATTGTACCATTCCGAGTGGCTGCATATGATACAGCTAGTGGCAAGATGGACTTCTTTGATCCAACACGGAAAGAAGATTTTGATTTTATATCCGGTACGAGAATGAGAACTTTGGCCAGGACTGGAAAAGAACCACCAAATGGATTCATGGCACCAAGTGCATGGAAAGTTCTATCAGAATATTATCAATCACTGAAAAACAAAGGAGAAAATGAAATGATGCATTAAAATCAAACAATCTTCTTTTATATCTTTTTATATGCACTATTGCACTCTCATTATTTCTCACAAGTTATTATTTTAAGAGATCTAATGTGTATCGGCTAATTAAATATGTATGTATATAAAATAGGCAAAACACACCCAATAAGAATTAATTGTGAACATGGTATAAAGTTAATGTTAAATTCTTAGTATAAACATTGGATTGTATACACATAATATATACTTGTTGAATTATACCCCTTCAATTATCCTGTGGCGGATATCTTATCTAACTTAATTAATTAATTAGTTTGAATTATTTTTTAAAACAATGCAATATGCACACTATGTATAGTGAAAAATTAAAAAAAACATGTGTATTACATTACAAAATACACATTGGTGCTATATTTTTTGCAACTTTAAAATATTCTCTCTAATCAACAAAGCATTTACTCTATAACTATTCATTCCAAGTTTATTCCATTCAAAAAAGTTATTGTATCTTATCAATTAAATCATTTTGTTTCATATCATTAGATAGATAAAATAGTGGAATTAAGTATTTTTGAAAAATCCAAAGATTTTCGATCAGCTCTAACATTAATCATTTTATTGATTTATCCTCATCAGTATTTATAAAACATAATTAACTACTTAACTATGAAAATGAATAATTTTAGAACAAGCATGTCTATTTTTCTGATAGTCGCCCTTACACATAATAATTGTAATATACATAATAATAATAAATCCATTATTTTAAAAAAATTCTAATGCCAAATTTAAATAATTTCAAATCTGATCCATGTTGCATTTTCCATAAATAATTATATAGTTAATATAAATTTTATACACACATTTATTTACCTTAAATATTCTTTTGATCTTTACAATCATTTTTGTTATAATAAATCGAAATTATTGTTAAATTATTAATAAAATATTTCATAAATCTACACATTGAGTATTCTTACTCAACTATCATGTTATATTTATTGATAAAGTTTTACTAACATATGATGTTTTAAAGCAAATTTATTAATACTGTATCAAATACATGAAAAAATAGATAATAATAAATTATATGGAACTGTCATTTATTTTTAAATACCCCTAAAACAATAAAAACAGCTTATGTGTTGTTTTTAAGTTATTTAACCTTTTGTGTCGTGATCGAATACATAAATAAATTACTAGCGAATGGAGTTAGCTTATTATTACAGAAAAAAATTTAAAATTATATTTTATGTTTAATTATGAGGCAGCCATAATGAGATTGTGTGCGTACGATGCCTATACGAATAGACCTGGTGTATACCGATACTACCGAGCACTATTCGTATACGCACCAATACTTCTCAGCTCTAGCACGACTCACTAACACACTCTCATTACACTATTATATTGAATACGGCAGAGTGTATTAAATATTTATTTATACCTTGTGTAGTTATGACTTGAAAGGTTTTTTTTATGTTTCGTCATAAAAATTACATACTATGAATTTTACTATTATATACATAGGTATGATTTTTAATTTAAAATTTAAAAAAATACTTGTTGTTATATTTAAAAAAATACTTGTATACATATAATGTATAAAAAATATAATAAAGCCTAGACTGTATAATTTTAAATTGTTTTTAATTTGAAAATGATAACGTGTACGCGCTTGTTAATATTGATTTGCTACATAAATAAAATATTAATTAATTATCTTTAATTAACAATTTAATGTCCGCCCCTGTTTATCAAAAATGTTCCACTTGTTCATACAATCGCATATGTACGATATCACAGTAATTTTAATGTCGCTATCAACGTTGACTTTTCTATTTGACAGTCATTTGGTTCTCGATATTCGTACAGAATGGCACTAAGAAAAGTGACACGCGATTTCTTCAAGATTCAGAAGCGCTGGTCTTCTAGATACTATCCAATTGACGAAAGCATTTTCGGACTAACCAGTGAACAAATCCAGGTACGAGATGGACATTTAAATAAAATATAGAATCGGATAAGACCATTATTAAAATTTATTCAAAAATATAGTTAAGGCAGGCAGTCTTTGACTTTGCTCAAAAAGAACTAGCACCCAAAGCCCAGGAAATAGACAAGAACAACAATTTTCCAGAACTTAGACACTTTTGGAAGAAACTCGGAGATATCGGTGCGCTAGGTTGGTAAGAAATTAATTATTAATTTATATAATCATTTTTTATCACACAACGCTCAAAAGTCAAAGAGAACGCGAGATAAAATTACTCATTAAACAAAAATATGCTCTTATAATAAACTGTATATTTGTACGTAGGAATTACGGCTAGTCCAGACTACGGAGGTTCCGGTGGCAAATACCTCGATCACATTATTATAAATGAAGAAATATCAAGGTATTAACCTAAATAATATTCAATAAGCGTGATATTGATTCAATTTTAATTTTTAGGGCATCTTCCGCAATCGGTCTTTCATACGGAGCACATTCAAACTTGTGCGTCAACCAAATCAATCGAAATGGAAATGACGAGCAGAAATCTACACACTTACCCAAGGTAGATAATCAGTTTAAAGAAAATATGCGCGTATTCGTTTAATAGAGTTTATATTGTTTTTAGTTGTGCAATGGAGAACATATTGGAGCTTTGGCCATGTCTGAATCTGGCTCGGGAAGTGACGTCGTCTCCATGAAAACGAAAGCTGAAAAGAAAGGCGATTATTACGTGTTAAATGGTACCAAATTTTGGATAACCAACGGTCCTGATGCTGATGTTCTTGTTGTATATGCCAAAACGGATACTACGTGTAAACCACAACATGGAATTACAGCTTTTCTTATAGAGAAGGGATTCGAGGGTTTCTCCACGGGTCCGAAACTAGACAAACTAGGAATGAGGGGATCAAACACAGCTGAACTTATATTTGAAGACTGCAAGGTATATATCCTGATCACAATTCTATTTTCTCAAAAAACGATTAATTTTTTTTTCAGGTACCGGCCAAAAATATCCTGGGAGAGGAAGGTAAAGGAGTATACGTATTGATGTCAGGATTGGATTACGAGAGATTAGTATTGGCCGCTGGACCTCTTGGTATAATGCAAGCTTGTATAGATGTTACTTTTGAATATGCACATGCAAGGAAACAATTTAACACTAAAATTGGAGAATTCCAGTTGATTCAGGTATTATCGTTTAGGTTAAAAAAATACACCAAGATTTGATTTTATATTTTATTTTAGGGCAAATTAGCTGATATGTACACAACAATCGGAGCGTGTAGGAGTTATTTGTATAGTGTAGCAAGATCATGTGATTCAGGAAAGGCAAACAGTAAAGATTGTGCAGGAGTCATTTTATATTGTGCTGAAAAAGCTACACAAGTAGCATTAGACGCCATACAAATATTAGGTAAGATTAATCCGGGGCCACCGAAAGTTTACTTTTTAAAAGTTGTTTACACGGGCCTCCAGGTTTCCACGTGTGACGTCAGCGCTGTGGTCACAGATACAGTACGCGAAGTATGGAAATCAGGCGATATTATATACATTTCAAGCATTACACTACTCTAATATACATATTTACACTACGATCACAATGAAAAAAATATCACCTATTCCCATATACCTACTCTACACTATTATTACATATTTACATGCATAACTATCATATTTACATTTGTATTATTCTAATAAAACTCGATTAACGCTAATTTTTAAATGATTTTTGTACAAATTATAATTAATTATTGTTATAGAAACGATATATAATTTTATCTGTGAAATATTTTGACTGTGTACATTAGCATTCACCGAAAGATTATATGTATGTGCCTATATTTTTTCATAAATCAAAGTATTTATTTATTGAAAAAAATCATTTTTATAGCCCTTGTCGAATACTCGCCTTATGCGTATTTTGATTCTAAAGATAAATATTATTTTAACTATAACCACACCATTCAATCTGTAGATATGATACATTTGAGATGAAAATTTTATATAATTTACTTTACCATTTTAGTGATTTATAAACATTCCGTTTCGCAGTATGTATCGAGAACAATCTCACAATATAATTGATTTACATTAATATCATATAACGTAATAATAACTACTTCAAGTAAACGTGAATTATATTATTAAAAACAATCTTCACACTTTTGGTTTATGATTCAAAGTGATACAGTTTGGTTTTCCCACAACCAATTTTCTCGCATCTTTTATTTTCTAAAGCATAAGATGACACCGCCTTAATATAGATGCCAATTATATATCCCATTAAAAACAAATTTGTTTTCAGGTGGAAATGGATACATCAACGACTATCCGACGGGAAGACTAATGAGAGATGCGAAATTATACGAAATCGGAGCAGGAACATCTGAAATTAGAAGAATGCTCATCGGAAGAGCTATCAACAATGAATACAAATAAAATATGTGAATACATGTATGAGTAATATAATAACAAGCAAATGAATGTCTATTTAAATTACAATCCCGAAGAATACACAAAGTATCAATAGTCGACATTGGATGACGATGATGTGATATAATGATAATATTTAATATAGAATTAAATGACGTATTTGTAGTGGTCCCAGTGAAAGTCATACGATTCTAGTAAAAACACACGTAGACCAAAATATTGGCACTCTGCACCTGAGTCACGTACTACATCTACAGGGTTCAGCTTCAGACATCATCGTTTATAATGATTTTATTTTATACAAATCGACAGAGTTTACTAAATGTGATTCTATTCATCCAATTAAAAACAGAGACACACCAATCGGATGGCAAATAAACATGATAAGATAATATTCCATAACACATACAAAAACACGCTTGAGTCGTGGATCTCAAAATATGTAAATGATATTAAATTAATTTGGACACTGCAAAATTATAATATACACCACCAAATATTTTAACGAGTCGACTTGAACTAACTGAAATATTTTAAGGGGCAGTAGGGTGTGGTAAAAAATAACTAAAAAAAATATTTAATTCTTAAGTATATTTATAACAGACACAATATGAACAGGAAATCCACTAATGCATACTTCAAAGAAACAGTAGATTCCAAGATGGCAGCCAAAAGTACGAAATATTTTTAATTACCCCACCACCCCCTAAAACATTATCAATTAGTCCACCCTGTATTTTCTTTTCTGAACTAACTTTCACGTGTTTACGTTCTTTGTTAAACGTGGCGGTTGTTTTATATCTACACTAGGGTAATTTTAATTAAAATTTTCAATATGTTAATGTATTTTTTTGTTCTGCTTCATAATATACGGCAAATTGAGAGTGTGAACATCGTGAGTAGATTAATACCGCGGAACGACTATCGATTTTAAATATTTGACTTCCATAAAGACTTTTAATACTCGTAATCCAGTACAATTTTTCTCCTGTACCAGCCCAAATTGGTTGAATTATCTGTACACATAACATAATAATAACATACACACACCTTAGACAATTATATATATTATGATAGGGAAAATTAATCATTGTATTTAATTGAATATAATAAAATCTAGGACGAGTGCCCTCCCATCCGACAATAAATTATTAGAAATAAATGTTGTAAAAGACGATGAAAATGTGACTATTTACGTGGAAAAGGGAATATTACCTACGAGCATAGATATAAACATAAGATATCGCATAAGTGGCTAAATATGTGTTTAGTTCAAGTAGATCAAGTAGCCAAAAACATCAGTTCATCAGGCAAACATTATACCGTAAACATCTCTCTTCATATCTTCATAAATACTGAAGTGATTATTAAGTACTGTGAACTAATAATAGTTAATATCACCGACAGTCAATGAATTAATACGTTGTTGTCGTCGAAAACACTTCAAAAACATTATATTTACGGTGTGACCAATTACGGCAGTTCATTCATAAATCAGCTGCTTCTTAAAAAATCTTATAATTACATTCTAGGCATAGATATAAACATAATATATCGCATGTGTGGCTATATTTCACAGTAAAATGGGTAAATGCATTGTTACTACATGTCATATGGACTCAAATACATCTAGGCTCAGTTTTTACCTCTGAGTACTTCTTTAACATGTTTAAAATATTATTCCGTTTTAATCGCCAAAGTATTGCCACAGGCACTCTCATGGGTCACTAGAAATGTGTTGAGTGAGGGAGACACACTTATGCCTTTATCGAATAGGAGAGAAAATGCAACAATATACGGGTTTACACAACTTATTTATATGCAATGCGATTTCTAATGTTTATATCTATGTCTACGAGAAGGGGAGGAAATGTAATAAAAGCTTTGCTGGTTTAAATAATTGTGGATTTGTTTATTGAATAATATGATTGATCTGAGATCAAACCAATGTGTTTCTCTTCCGTATTACAGAAATAAAGTAGTTCCGTGTTTAGCATCCCTAGACTTGACTACATGAATGATAGTAAACAGTAGTGGTGTGTGTGTGTGCGTGTGTCATATGACTGGAGCACGTGATCTCTATATTTACATTGGACGCTGTGACAGTGTGCGTGACAGGCCGTGTATGTGCACGCCGGCCTGTCAGTGTGGTAGTGTACTAGTGTGGACACTCAATGAGTGAAGTTGTAGTTTGTATAATCTGTCAGTGGTTGTTGTGCTCGTTGCTTATTACTGAAGACTGATGCTCTGAAGGTCTGAAGACTGATGGTCTGATGCTCTGATAGTCTGATGGCCCAGCGCGATGTCCTTGCTCCAGCGACTGTTCTCCAGGAACAGGCCAAGACCCACAAACACAACCACCTCTAACACTTCTAGTTCTGCTGCAGATTCTCTCCCAACAGCTGCGCCGTCCAGGTTACATTCTCTCTTATCAACTTGTTACACACTCTTCAATACACATCAATTCTGCCTCTTTCAATGTTTGGATTAGTTTGGTTTAATCAACAGTAATCTACAACCCACATAAATTTTCCTCATTGCTTTGGTGCAAAACACTCAGACGCCATAAAATTGTATTGTAAATTGGATAATAATACAATAGATCAGATTATATTGCAACGATTAAATTAATACTTAATATCCCAATACCCTGACACACTATTTGAAACAAGATTTCCCTTTTATAATATCATAGAAAAACACAATTTAATGATTTTACCGCACATAAATTTAATTTGAAATAAACCAAATCATTTATTTTTTTAGTTGCAGTTATTTCACATTCAATGAACATCAAGTACGCGTCCTGCTTTTTAGAGAATGTGAATGGAAGGGTCGTAAACTTTTATATGACTCTTCGGCGATTGAAAAAATTCCAATAAAAGATGGAATTGAAACAAAAAAAAGGAATATTTCTGATCATCATTGTAATACCAAATCAACTGAGAAGAATGAGAAACAAACAAAATTTATTGAAATTTCAGAAGGATTTGCATTTCAAGTTAGCAATTTTAATATCAAAATATATCTTATGAGTGCCAACAATTTTCTTAAGTATCAATGTTTATTTTAGTATAAATCTAATATGCACGATTCCAATCTTTTGGGGGAGATGATTTTTGGTTCAGTTGCAATGAATCACAAGGGAATGTCCCTCAAAGTTCACATTTTAAATGAGCCCAAAAGGTCAGTTTTGGAAAAAAATTGTAGCCGAATTAAATATACTTATTTATATGTATGAATATGAACTGTTTCAGACTGATGTGTACCAAAGTTTTTCATGCATGCAATGGACGTAAATTTAGAAGACGGATGGTACCAAACTTATCTGCGAGGAATAGCATTTCTAGTACAACTACTGACTCTACCAATATTTGTGAAACTGCAAGTGTTGATTCATCAGGACTTTATATTAAAAATTCATTTCACAAATCAGAATCCACTATGAGTAATTTTGGTTCATCATTTGATGGAGCCCAACGTCATTCTGAAGATTTCCTATCTGTTAATTGGAACATTCATAAAGATGACTCCGGTAACCTTTATTATAAAGAACTATATTTTTGTTTCAATTGTGTGATTTCAAAATAATTTAATTTAATTAGGCTATTGTGGAGACTACTCATCAAATAGCAGTGTTACTTCAACCAATGAATCAATACCATCAATGTGGAATAGAAATGACCCTTTTGAAAATTCAAATGATATTTTATATTTTGAAAGTACGTTAAATTATAAAAAGTACAATATTTTATATTGGCAAATCATAATTTTTTTTTCATAGATACACCCATGGAAAAAAAATCATCGACAAGTTACTTACAAAGAAGGTTACATAGATATTTTTCTACTAGTATAGAAAAAACTCCATCATCTCAAAATAATATAAAACTAGATTTAAAAATCACAATGAAAGATGGAAATCATAGTGTAAGTTTACAGTTTACATATTGTACTATAAAACCTGAATTTCATTAATTTGTGCAGTTAGGAGAATCCAGTATTCCCAGTACAAGTGAAAGCCTTTCAAACAGTGCTGGAGTATTATTACCCAAAAATACGAAAATGGCAGTTGCATTAATCGTTACTCTATCCAAAAATAAAGAAATGTTTGTGAATTGTATATATATTTTATTATCTAAGTCAATATGATTGTTATATATTTGTATCATTTAAAATTTCAGTGAAATGTTTGACTTTCTGATGGAACATGCTTTATTACTTGAAAATGCTTTGAGAAGATTAAGACTTGCCGTACAAAAAGCCTGCGGAGAACCTCATCTTTTCATAACTAATATGTCAAAAGCCACGGATGAAGCTGCGCAATGGTATGTTTATCATATTTGTACATTATAAAGAAACTAAAATTAGTTTTAATTTTAGGTTGAAAGATATCTTAGCCGGACCTAGATTAAATCCACCCCTTTGGGCTAATTTAAAAATGTCAATCAATCAAAAATTTACAGATCCCCTAGCCGATTTATTCTTACAAGAGTTGTGTTTACTCTTAAAAATTATGGATACTAAAGATACATACTTGTAAGTATTGTTTGTGTGTTTAAAAAGTAAATTTGTATTATGTTAATAATAACATTTTAATATAGTTTTATGAGCACATTAATCACCAATGTGCTCACTTATCACCTGGGCTGGGTCAATTTTGTAAGCCCTTATAATATACCACCTCAACCAAAAGAATTGCAAGACCTAAATATTAGAAGACCTTACAATCCTCTCTGGGCACAACTTGGAGATTTGTATGGAGCTATAGGTTCTCCAGCTAGAATATCTAAAACCGTTATCTATGGAAAAGAAAATATTACCTTGGTGAACAAAATAATTTTTGTTTTATCATATTTCATCAGGTGTAGTGAAATAAAAAAGATGACTCTTACATCAACGCCCATATCATGGGAAACCATAGACTTATTTCTCACTGATTTTAATGGTACAGATACTCCATTTCAACATTGTGATACAGTAGATAGTATTAAAAGTAGTGATTCTATTGAAATGAAAACGTTTTCATTTAATAATTGGCCATCTTATGTAAGCAGCAGTAAATCATCTGATACATTAAAATGCTCATCAATATTTCGTAAAAGTGATGTTGCTGATTTAATTTCTGATATGAAAGAATCGAAATTTATTATTTCCAACCAAACAATGTCTACATTCAAACATAAAAAAAGTGTAGCTTTAAATAATCTCGATTCTATGTCAACCCTCATTCATCCCGACATAACAAATCATACCATATCAAGTAGTGACATAATAAAAAATGACACTTCTTCAGACTTAAGTGTGGATAATATAAAAAATAAAGTGAAAACTCTCTGTAGAGTACCAACCAGTGCATTGTTATACCATATGCAAAAACAAGATGAAAATTTAAACCCACTTAACCTTACTCATTCTCACGTGTTAAGTGATCAACCAATTCAGTTAACCAGCACAAGTATTGTGAATTTTTCCCAAAAAATTGAATGTGAAAAACAACAAAAGTCATCAATATTTTATAATGATGAATCATTTGAAACTGAACAAAAAACACCAGAAGAAAAAAGTGGAGTTTTATTCACTCTCGGTGAAGATGAACTGTTGGTCGGATTAAAAAAGGTTGAAAATGAAGAACAAACCTCAAAATCTGTTCATATTCAAAATAATGCATCCTCATCAGACGAGAACAGCTCAGATCCAGAGTCGGTGCACATTTGTCGCAAAAGTCACTGTAGACATTTAAAATTCAAAAAGCATTCCGGTGTTAAGTTTGAATTTGATAAATATCCGCAAATAGTCACCAATTATATGAAAAGTAAAAACTTGGAGATATTAGACCGTCATGTGATCGGAAAACCGGGAAATTTGAAAATAGACAGCTTTGAATTAGACACCACACCAATTATACAACCATTTGAAGAGGATTGTGAAAAATGTTGTTCTATTTATGGCCAAATGTTGCAAACTCCATCGAACGCTTCTGAATTAGAATACACTAATGACTTGCCTGAACAGCGAGACATTAGTACTTTGCAAAATTATGCTCTTCCCACTGTAATTGAACCCGTAGATGAAGTCAAAGACACCATACCAAAATGTTTTGTTAGAAGAAAACTGGAAAATACAATGATCATGAATCCTATCGATAGTATAAAATCTGAGGAAACTGAATCCAATATTGATTTAAGCAATACCAAGATAGAGAAAAAACACAAAATCACTCTCCCACTATCATTGTAAGTTGATCGTGTATTCTAAATAGAACTACGTAAAAGAAATCTTTATCTTAATATTTTTATTTCAGTGTTTCAGTTGGATCGGCACTTTCCAAAGATGATAAAGTTGGATACAATCACACATTGTTGGGTAGTGCAACCGACCATTATGTCTCAGACTTGGTATTGCAAGGTTGGTTATTATCAAATATTTGCTCATATAAAATGATCAAATATTTAATATTATTACAGGAATTGTTTGTCCGGGAAAAGATTGGGAATATCAAATAAAAAGAGATCTAAGTTTGCAAAGCCGAAATGCATCTGGCGGTGCCGTGTGTGTGCTGGCAGATATTGACGATTGGTATGATCTTCTTTTCAATCAATTTTTGAAAACTGAACAAACATTGTTAATAACAACAATAGGAGTGGTTCCTCAGTTTTTTTTTTTTTTGACAAACATCAAAGTTGCTATCAGTTAATGCACTTTACTGTTTTTATTGCATTACACCCTTGCCAATTCATACAAATAAAAAATATATATTTTTAAATTCCTGTTTATATCAAGAAACAATTACATATATGTGGAAAGAGACCGCCTCTACATATTTCTCTTGTTTATTTAGGAGTGTTAAGATATGGAGTCCAAATAGCTGTATGATGGGTGGAATGTCTGCGTTAGTGGCGACAATGCTCGATTCTTTGCCGCACATGTGTCATGCAAACGTACCAACAAGACAGGTAATTTTTCAAACCATTCCTGAGTACATTTACAAAAACATAATTTTCAATAATAATAATAATGAAAAATTTCAGTGTCTAGCCTACATAGAATCCAAATTGAGAGAATTGTGCATTAGATCCAAAACACTTGCCGAATTATTGATGGATACTGAATTCTGTGATATGGAACATTTGACGAAAACACTAAACCTCGATCCCAATGATGTTCCACTGCTTTTAGCTATAGCTTCAACACACTCACCACAAGTGAGCCTTAAATACGGCATAAGTTTCAAATAGTTTAACTGCATTTGATGCATGTATCAAATAAAATGTTATTATTACTGTAAAAATCTGACTGATTCTACTATAATATATATATTTTTTAATTCTTAATGCAATAGTAAATGTATTATTATTTTATAACAGAGATTATATTTTTTATAAAATTTAATGAAATTATATTACTTTACATATAATATAAGTTAAACGAGATATTAATTATTCCAAAAAATTATATTGCCAATGAATTTAGAGATGGAAATGAGTTTTTTTTAAGATATCTGTATTAAAAAGTTCAAATAGCTCTCTTAAGTTAATTGCCAAAAAAACAACTAATATGTGTATGTACATTTATAATTTTGTATGCTATCATAACATGTTTTAATGCTTATGATAATATAATTTTACAATATTTTCTATTTTTATTTTCCTCACATTTTGAATTTATATTGGCACTTCAATGTTTATTAAAGTGAAAATGCTGAGTGGGTTTTTATCTCTAGGATCATTACACAAAATCAAGGGATTTTTTTAGGTAATCTCACCTGCAAGTTTTTTTTATACAGGGTGGACTTAGAATATTTTTAGTATTAGTATTCCAAGAATAAGTGAAATAATATATTAAATATTTTTTATTATTAATTAAAAATATTAATAGTGCTTTTGGAATCAGCAGTTTTTGTGAAGTACTCGGTAGTGATTTTTGCATGTGTATCGTATCTGTTAAGTACTTAATTATACAATACGCTACCCCCCCCTAAAATAGTCTGTTAGTTCAAGTCCACCCTGTATATAATATTGTTGAAATTACTTTAAAAAAACCATAATTATTGTCTTTTTGTTTAAAACTGCAGTATATTTATTACGAGATAAAGGAATAATGGACATCCACTTAAATGCACTCACTACTGATATCGCAAAGCAGTGGTGGGATTATCAACTATACATGCAACACAGTAAAAACTCATTAAAGTATCGTATCTGTATTTATTACATAATAATCATTATAATATTCGCATAGTCCGCTATTGAATACAATATAATAATTATAAAGTAACAAATGCTATGATGCTTTTTCATTTATTTTTTTATAACCGTTTCAACTTTGAGACGCACCTTTTGAAAGAAACTCAAAATTGATATAATTAACTAAAATATTTTTGTTTTATTTGCATATAAAACCATATACAAGTCATTAAATAGAAAGCACACACATTCAATAAATATACAAAATACATATAAACAAATAAAGCGATTACAAAATCTACACCATCTGCAGTATGAATGTCTATAAAAATCCTAGCTAATTATACAATAGTCTAATCGTTATATCAAATTGGCAGTAAATACTAAGCCAATGCAAAGACACTGCATCATTAGTTAACCTTTTAATAGACACCGCCACTATGAGTGTCTTCATGTAGTACACAAATTGTAATTTAGGAATGTATGATCAATGAGATAATGAATGTATAAATTAATATTCGGTGTGGGGAAATTATTTTGTTTAAATATAACGTTTGGTTTGAATCTCTCTAAGACTAAATTCAAAACACAATCCTAACCATATTACAATCCTGCATAATAAAAACTATTTGATGCACATCAACTATACAAATCACAGCATTTGCAGTATAAATATCACGATAGTTATATTTTTGAATGGTTATAAGTTTAAATAATATAACTCACAACAAAAGATTCCAAAAAAAAATATGTCAATACTATACAATCTGTAATTATACTTTCCACTTTGCATGGCTTTCGTTGTATCAATATTAAATATATGCAGAGATGACAAATGTATTTTTGCTGCATAAATCATGCAAAGTGAAAAATACACTGGCGCACACAATTTGTATAATAAATAATACGAAAACAGACTTCGAGATACATTCTGATCGAAGACAGCTCAACGGTTCTCCTACATTTGATGCTCATTAGTCGCCCAACCCTGTTACATAATAAACATATTCACTGAATTTAGAAATTAAGAATTGATATTGAAAATTTCTGATTAATTATATATATTCTCAAAATCTGTCATCTAAGAAATAATAAGGCATATTGACAGTCTATGAAGATAGACTAGTAATAAGATTATTATGTGTGACAGTTCATTAATCTACGAGAGTATAAATTACAAAGAAAATACATTATATTATTTTATGTAAGAGTACAATAATGATTATATATTTATTAATTAATATGCAAATGAAACGGTATGACTTTTGTGCAATTAGTTGGTGAAAATTATAATACTGGAAATTAATTTATTAAAGTGAATATGGTCAAAATTTATAAAATTGTTAAATAATAAATAAAAAGGTAACATTTGATCAAATACCCCACCAGATAATAAATAGATAGGTTCTTATGTTTTCGATTATTGTGGATCTGCACAGGATCAAAACATAAAATAATACATTGTTCATCATACAACATTAATCTTACATACCAAAAGGAATTGAAGTATTTATTGCACATAGGACTTACTCTTATCTAAATTATTTACTATGACTGACTTAGTTTCATGGTTATTATTAATATAATTATAATTTATTTTGCTAAATTGAACTGATATATCGGTAAGTAATTCCAATACAAGCATATCAAATCAACACAAGAAAAGGGATAGTGTAAGGATGAAAACTTCACTATAGTATTCACTAATTATTTTTATATACTTCTAACAATCAGCTTTACCATTTTCTTGTTTTCCAAACGGTATTCTAAAAATTGTTTGAAGAGGAACATGAATCAGTTCAACCAGCTCTACAAAGTTTGGTTCTGTAAATAATATTAATAAATACATTGACATTATTAAATTATCAGCACATGTATGTAGTTTGAGTGACAATATTTATATACCGTTGTCGGGTGTGATAAATCCTTTTCTGATTAAAAAGTCAATGACTACAGGAGCACTCGTTGTTTTGAAATCTGGCGACAGTAACATATTTACAGATTCTTGAATCGTCAGCAATTCAAAACGTTGCACTTCTCCATCAGAATTATCAGGAATAAAATCTAATGGCAATTCGATGTCATAAATATATTCAGTGTTGGGAAAAAGTCCTCTTTCACTTTCGAAGAAAAAGCTAAAATAATTAAAGAGTTCATCATAAACTATTTTAGCATATTTAAAAGCAAAAAACTATTATTTACCTAACACATCCGACTGCGACCATAGAACTGGCCATTGTTTTAGTTATAGAAGCTTCCTCGGCAGCTTCTTTGATTGCCGTTTCTAATATACCATAACCTACGGAGAGACCACCTCCGACCATATTGTCCCATTTTCCTTTATGAAATTAGAGAAAGGAGTATTATAATGGTGTAAATAAAAAATATAAATAATAATATACCTGGCCACGTTTCCTTAGTATTACTTCGCTGTTGAAACCATATACAAAGTCCTTTAGTGGGATGTTTAACGTAACCGTTGATAGTTACACCATATTTAGGTATCCCAAACAGACATGTGGCACTCCTATCCATTTCAAATAAATCTGGGAAACCCGGTGCACTTACAGCATAGCACTACAAGCAATAAAGATACATATGAAAATCGTCTTTCACATTTATTTAATGCGATAAATTTAAAATTTTAATTTTATATTTATTTACATATTATGCAATGAAGACAATCTCGTTAATATTTAAGGGAAAATAAGGATCATATATTTTGTTCAATAATAATACTTTTCGAATAATGAAATTGAATTATAAAAATATAATGACTTCATTCCTCCATCCTCTCAGAGTCGATAGATTGTTGTCTTTCCTCAATTGTTGAAGAACATTCGCCACTCGATTAGTCCTTTCTTGATAATCACGAAAGGCAGGGTTCAGCTCAACACATGATCCTTTTACAAAAAATACCTAAAAAATAAAAAACAATGAAGGTAAGTGTGAAAAGAAGGAAACTGAAAAAGCTCAAACAATATACTTCAGGAAAACAGGAAAGATGCTTAAGGAAGTCTTGTCTTATGAGACCAACTTGGTGACCTTCCACTATGAAAGGGCGGCAACCACTCTTGCCTTGAGCTGTCAGTGCCGCCCCCGGCCCCGCCCCATTGTGAGCGCCCTTAGTGACGCAGCCCCCCGCAAGCCCCAGCCCCCAGCCCCTGCCGCCCTCGCCCTTCAGGTAGAAGCAGTTGAAGTGTTGAGCCAACTTAAGCAGTCTCTCACTGACTCCGCCGGCCATCTCTGAACAGTGATTGCTCGTGGTCGTGCTAATGCTTGTACTGGTACGGTGCTCGTGCTCGTGCTGGTGCTGGTACTGGTACTCGTGCTCGTGCTCGTGCTGGTGCTGGTACTGGTACTCGTACTCGTGCTCGTGCTCGTCCTCTTGCTCGCGGCCGTTCATCAACAGTGCTCGTACTCGGCGCACAACACCTGACACTCCGGCCGCTGGTACACCACTGCACCAGTGTTGCCAACTGCAATTGCACCACTAGCTTCATCGTCGATCAAGGTTTTCATTTATCTATTCATTATTGCACAATTATTTCAATGTCTCTATTAAATACTAGTACCAAACTGAAAGGCATATTTTATTTATGAAATCGTACGATAATTCATATATAGTGGTATAGTGAGGTATGGTTATTTGTTAGGAAAAAATCAATATTTAAATGGTAGACGATTTAATCATCTATTGTTTCGCAATAAGATCGATTTCACTCTGTATCGCGACGATGATAATATTATCATTGCCGTTACGTCGTTTAAAAAATGACGAATGGCAACACACGATACACATTTTGGATTAAATTACCCTTAAAATTGTATTGAATCGATGAAAAATAAATTATAAAAATGATATATCATTCGCTTAAATCACAGGATACACTCGCGGAGATGATTAGAGATGATAACGAAGATGACATGTGTTGGCGAGTAGTTGAGAACCCCTGGCGAGGAGAGAGTGTGCCATGTGTGTGTACGGACTGTGCATTTGTGTGCGAGCGTTGAAGGAGTGTGTGTGCGAGGGTTTCGAACGATTGTTTAGTTGGTGGCGGTGAAAGAGGTTTCTTCAGTCATTTTCACTGAAACTGAAGATTATCGCTGAAGAAGTGCGCCGGCCGTGATGTTCCAGAGTGTACAGAACCTTTAGATCAAGCTGGCGTCAGGAAGTCTGCATATTGTGGCGCTGATAGCTCGGGGAAAACTTTGATTTGGACTCCTTATTGATTCACTCATTTCTACCGAATTCTCCCGAAACGTGTAATATATTTCTCATAAATCTGTTCCTTGTCCGTAATTCTTTCTTCTGTGCGATTCTCCGGTTGTTTCGTCAAATTTTCGGTCAATGCTTCGGTGGTTTCGTTTTAATGACGTCTGCTCCGTATACTAACGCCACTCGTTCGCCTTTTCCGTCTAAACATTTTATTTCGATCATTTTATCTTTGTGAATTTGTATTTTCGCATTTTGTATCATGTTCTCCTTCGTCTGGATGACGGCTATTGTTTTGAATAGAGTCAGTCACTTTCGTAAACCACTGTTAGATTGTAGTTTAATATTTCACAATTTATGTCTTTATATCTGCGCCTTTCGATTACTATAGCTTTTGAACACTCTATTTACATGATTAAGATCTAACATTTCATATTTGAAACAATTTCATGCCACACCATCTTGACAATTTGATTTCTATGTTTTCAGGGTGCAACAAAAATGAGTCAATCTGCCGGACAACGAATATTGATAAATGCAATGTCAGAATTGATCATGGGCGACCCCGATTTCTTGGAACAGGGTGTGCCACCGGATCGGCTGCTCGAAATCATCATGTCTAAGGAGAGCATTCTATTATCCAAAACTTTCCTCGAAGGAATCATACAAAAAGAACTCGACTCTGGAAGATTATGCAAAATGCCTCACGGCAACTACTGCCTCGGGACCGGGGATGCAGAAAAAGAAGATTCACCAAACTATTCTATCCAGGATTGTCATTCTCACGTATGTTTTATTATATTATCATAGATATTTTGGTATTTATTCATATTTTATTTTAGACATCTTCGAATGTAACATCGGCTCGATATGGAAGAACTGTAAAAAAGAAAAATGGAATGAGCTCATCCCAGGAAGAAAAAAAAGAATCAACTATTCGAGTAGGTGAAAGGCGGAAAAGAGCCAAAAAAGTATTTGATCCCTCAGATAATAACCTACCAAGTAAAAAACGAAGAGGAAAACTATCAAATTCTGTTGTGGTGAAAGGAAGCAACAAAAAAAATAGTCTTCCGTCAACATCTATGAAACAAGTACTCAGTCTCACTCAAAAGTCAAAATCAGAGAGTGCCGACTCCACTGATGATGAACATAATAGTGAAATTCATTTAATCCCGGAAGTAAATGATAAAATCACTGGAGGAGTATGTTCAGTATGTCGTCAACATCAAAATTCAAAGGATACTCATGGAAAATTAATAGAATGCCGTGACTGCAGTAACAAAGGTACTATTAATAAAAAAAAAGGTATTTCATATTTAACAAATTATTTCTTTTATACTACAGCTCATCCTTCCTGTCTTCGCGGCGATGGAATGTTAAGGTTAAGACCAGATAATACTTGGCAATGTCCACACTGTAAAACTTGTGTTATATGTATAGAAACAAATGATGCAGTTAGTATTTATTGTCTTATTAATTTTTTTTATCATATTTAAAATCTTATAAAATTAACCTTTTTGCTTTAGGGAATATTGACCGTATGCAGTGTATGTGCCGATGCTTATCATGCTCTATGTCACTCTCCGCCCATTCCAGAACGATTTAAAGCATGGGATCAATGGGAATGTCGAAATTGTGCTGAAACACACAATTCTGGATCTAATCTGGATGCCAGTTATATTGAAAAACTTCCATCATCCGATCGAAGTTCAAAATATTCCGATCATTCCGATTCAAGAAAAAGTAGTTTGGAGAGAAAGAGAGACAAGTCATCAGCAAAAAGTATAGACAGTGATGAAAAAAATGATTCCAAAACATCAGAAAAAGATGACCATTCACTAAGTCCAAACTCTTCAGACAAAACCGATTGGAAGTGTTCAAGAAAACTAGTGTCACCAGTCACTCATAATCTCTCGGAAGTCAAGACAATTAGTAATGGGAAATATGTTAGATCAGCAGAGAAGCAGAATAATATGAATAAGGGAAATCGCAAACAGAAAAGTGATCAAATTATCATGTCGGAATCACATAGCATTTTCATGAACAATCACAGCTACCTTAAATTTTGTAGTAATGATGTATTCAGAAAGCATCCAAGAGATCGAGACGATGGAAATATTGATCCATCTATTCCAGATGCAGAAAAATGGACCTTTCATGATGTTTATCAATACTTTATGCCATATTTTCCTGAGCATGCACATATTTTCAAAGATCAGGTATGACATCTAAATCCTTTTAGACTTCTGGATTCAAATTGTGTAATATGCATTTTATTTTTAGGAAATAGATGGAAGATCTTTACTCTTGTTGAGAAGAAATGATGTGATTACAAATTTCGATGTTCCTCTTGGATATGCATTAAAAATATACAGACATATCGTGAAGCTCCAATCGAGAAGAGATGATTTTACTATGTGTTGGTTGTAAAACATGGTTGTTTGATTGAATTTGATTTATTTCCATTTGAGAATAAGCATTATGAATAATATACTTGTAACATTTACAAATCATAGTCTGAAGTCCATCAATATAATTTAATGCTTTTAAAGACTGATAATTCATATTTATTAAATATTGTATAATAAATCAATCAACAAAATATAATCATTAAATACAACATAAGATTGTCGAAACTCACGAACCACAATTATCACATTCAGGGCAAATTCATGATTTCATACCAATTAAATTATACAATATTGAACATAAAATGTACATTTGTTTTAATAAAATATTGAATTGCTCTTTTTAAATTTATTTTTTTAATGTTACCCTGCTTCAAAGACAATAAGTATACAATCATAAATGTTCATGTCACGTGTTTGTGAATAAATCACTGAATTCAGTCTTAAAATAAAAAAGTGAGTTTAAAATTCAATTGAGTAAAATAATCCATTAAGTGAATTGTTATAAACTATAGAGGATTCTAAGTTTAATAAGTAATTTAAAAAAATAACAAACTTAAAATTACTAAACTAAAAATAAAAACTTGGTACTTGAAGTTTAAACTCATTTTAAAATAAATAGGAACAGAATGTTGCAGTCTTTCTTTTTCAATCTGAAACCTGGCAAAGTAAAGCGAAATGCTTATCTAGAAACATAATTTTTTTTTAACAATACTCAATGTTCACAGAAGATTAATGATTAGTCACAAATTAGATGAAATACTATTCATCTTTTTAGAAATACTCTTATGTCAGTTCGACTATCAATTACAATTATTAATAAATACTGAATAATTATATAATGTATTAATGTGCACACGTTTAGTATTTAATCAAATTTGATAAAAGGTAATAGAGATATGGAATATTTTCCATAAGTATATTATTACACAAATTGCAGGGTTTCTAAATATGTTTTAAAATGAAGAATTTGCACAAAAAGGATGTTGTTACATATAATATAGGTAAGTTATAGTGTAATTTGAGGAGTGATTACTGGACATATAATGAGTGATTTTTCACTCGAGCTTAAATTGATCATTGTCATCATTTTCGAGAAGCGTTAGTTTGGTTATGATGTACAGCAGCTTAAACGGGTGAATGCTTGTGATCAATAGGCAGCAGAGTATACTTCGGTGGCGGAACTACATTGAAATGAAAATCTTCTACAAGAAAATCATTCAATGTAACCAAGTTTAGATTGGCAGAGTTGTCAATGATTCCATCCTTCTTAGAAGCATATTCTCCATGGTATAAAAAGCCTAGTTCCTTCCGTAAATCATCTTCATAGAATGATCCATTATTCTGTCGGCAACGCTCAAATTCACCTTCTTCAATCAATATATCGCTTCGGGATGGTAAAATGAAAGAGACATACAGAGTGAAAATTGTCAAGCCTATTGCAATAAGACCCACAATCCATCTCGGAATCTCATTTGCTGGCGGAGCACAAGGAGGCCAATTCTTTGTATCCATCACCTCGGCTAACTGATGAGAGAGTTTTATGCAAAAATTATATATAATCTTTTCTAATCAAACAAATTTTAAATTATTCAATATTTACCTCTGGTCTTATTGGCATTGTTCTCATGTATGTCTGCGGAATCTTGTATGCACTGCTTGGACCGAGAGTTTGCTCCCACAAAGCAGGATCAGATACAAGACTAACTTCCACTTCCAGAATTCCACTGTCACCTAAAGGAACCAAAAATCAATATTTTGTTTCACATTTTCATCATAAATTATTAATTCAATACCTTGTTGTTGAACAAAGAAAAGCAGAGCTTCTTTTTGGAAACGGTGCATCTCTGAACAACCAATCAAACAATTTTTCACAAATACGTTGTCGTAAGCCTCATGACAAGCTAAAAAAAAATTTATAAATTATATTTTGGTCAATACATATGTATATTTTTTAAAGACTTACACTGGGAGCATTTTTCTTTAGTAGAGTTTAAGTCTCTGTGTTTTCCACTTGTTTGTTCAGAACTAAGACTCAAATCGAAGAACCTGCACCCCTTTTCACAGTGCTGAGCTAATTCCTTAGAAAGATAACATATAATTAAAATATAAATAGCGGTCATAAGTATAAATTGAGGCGTGTGATAATATTTTTCACTCACTTTAGTAGCAGAGTGTATATTGCCGGCACAAAGACTGGTGCATATGTCGCGGTGAGGACGGGCAGGTGTTGGTTTTTCCGCTTGGGGTAGTTCCCCAAAGTGCATCAATTCATTTTCAGCTCTTTCCACCTCCATCTCCACGGGGTTGATCACAGTCGGCGGTTTATCAGAAATGTCTACCGTGAGGGTGGTTTCAGCAGACAAGGCTATATTGGCTTTGACCAGCTTTTCATTGGCCACTAGGTCGACGTTGTCCTTGGGGCTCGAAGGTCCAGCCAAAAAGGCGGAGCTTATGCCCAGCCAGATGAGCAGAGCAGCCACACGAAGTGACCACTGCAGCATCTTGACCTTGTTCTTCTTTTCGTAACACGGAATGGTTGCTGATAATATCGGCCCGAGCTTCGAGCCTGGAACGAAATACTGAAATGCGCAAGTCTGTCTGGTCCCTGCCCGGATGCCACCCTGATTCTCCCTCGTCAACTCATTCCACCGATTATTTCTCCTCGCCTTAACTTTCCACCCGGTAGCCGCGCCCTCTGAAACTGACCTATTTATAAAATATTCAATTTTAATTTTCTTCCCGATAGTTTCTTTCAGACTATATTAGGTATATAAATAACGCATCAATAGGATTTTGTAAATTATTTTATAAAAAACCTATATATTATGGATGCAACGCCTTAAGATCTGATCCTACCGCTGAATCTTACAGGACTTTTTATAGAAGGCTTTTTTTTTATTCGGCAATGGAATAGGACCAATCATCAAACCATGGCTTTGGTGCAATTGTTGTTTTTCATGTTCGTCATAAGAACACGTGTCAAATCGGAATCAAATATCGGTGGTTCCGGTCAAATTCAATAGTTTTGTTTTCTTTCAATATTTCTATTATTTAATTAAATAAAAATAGAAAAATATAGTGTAGTTGTAAACACCGAAAATTTCCCCGGCATGTTTATTTGACAGTTGCACCTTTTGGTTTAATAACATCGAACAAAAATCAAAATAAATATATCTACATACTATTGAGGTTGTATACAAATATTATGTTTATATATAAACAGCTTCAATGCCGCGATATATTTTAATCTAAAGGTTTGCGTATTTTTTTTAGGTTATCTACTAACTCGTTAAAAATGGATGGAGTGGGAACTGTAGAACAATTTGTAGCTCTTCACGGAGAACAATTGAGGGCTGGAGGTGTTCCTCCTCATTTCTACCCCGTACTGTGTAGAAAACTTCTGGATCAAATATTTGACGCCGGGGATGTGTTTTCCTTGATGGCCATCGACTACGAAGAGGAAGGCCGAGGTCTTAAAGATCCACCGTTCGCTCTGCAGTCCACCTGTTCTATTAAAGCCAACGATCCACGCCACATTTATCTCATCGATCATGCTTGGACTTTCAGAGCTACCGATGCAGATTTACAGCTCCGAGAAAATCCTGATCTCACTGCGAGAATCAAAGGAATCGCTGGTCTACCCGATGATGCCAGTCACGATGAAGTGGCTAAAGCTGTTTGGCGATACTCGTGTTGCTATTGGGCCTCCATTAGTCAGGTGGAATTGACACCGGAACAACAAATACCTGTTTGGTATATTATGGATGAAGTCGGTAGTGCAATCTGCCATAGAGATCAACCAAATTTCCGTGCAGTGCCCCTAGCTTATGCTGCAGATTCAAATGTTTACACTCTTATATTTCCTATACAAAACATTGCAGCTGATGAAATCATCTCTAGAGATTATGTTGAAGGTTTTGTAGGAAACGAAATATCTCGGCAAGCAGCATTATTACCCTGGAAAGATTTTGAAGAGTACACTGATAATTGGTATCCAGTAGAACCTGATGAATCATACTTCTTAGGTGGCAGAGAGAAAGAAAATTTACCCGACACATCTGAACAGAAATCAATCAGATTACATACACCTCTCAAAGTGTTTACGCAATATTCAAGAGTACGTGAAAATCTAAGTAGACCTGATTTCCAAATAGTCGACAATCCAGATGAAGCTGATATCCTTTGGTTAACAGAACATTTCCGTGACTATCGTTCTCTTTTTGAAACCACCCCCAATGTAATTATTAATCAATTTCCTTTTGAACATGTAATTACTACTAAAGATTTATTAGCCGTTGTTGGCCGTAGGAAAGTAGAAAAAAAATATGACACCGAATCTTTACAGACTTATCCGAAATGGCTTCCTACCACTTTTAATTTGAAAACTGAACTTGTTGAGTTTATATCATATTATAGAAGTCGCCAATTGAAAGGTTTAGATAATGTGTGGATTTGTAAACCCTTCAACTTGGCACGTGGCTTAGATTTTATTGTTACCGATGATGTAAACCTGATTGTCAGATTACCATTGACTGGACCTAAAATTGCACAACTATATATCACAAACCCGGTACTCTTTCATCGTCCTGATATTAATGAAAAGGTTAAATTTGATATTCGTTATGTAATTTTATTGAAAAGCGTAAAACCACTTAAAGTATTTGTATATCGTAATTTCTTCCTCAGATTTGCTAACCGACCATTTTCCCTAGATAATTTTGGTGACTATGAAAAACATTTCACCGTAATGAATTACAGTAATCCTGCTCGACTATTTCGAATGTTATGTTCAGATTTTATTTTAGAATTTTCGAAACAAGTCCCTGATCAATCTTGGATGGAAATAGAAAAGAGTATTTTCAGAATGTTGAAAGAACTTTTTGAATGTGCTATTTCAAAATCTCCACCGTGTGGCATCGCTTCTAATACACAGTCAAGGGCATTGTATGCGGCAGATATAATGTTAGAATGGAATGAATCAAAGATTACACCAAAGTTATTAGAAATCAACTGGATGCCTGACTGCGATCGGGCATGTTTGTATTATCCCGATTTTTATAATGATATATTCAGTCTACTCTTTCTTGATGAATTACCAGCTTCTTGTATCGAAATATAAATTTGTTGAGGAACATATTTATATTATTATAGTAGAAACAAAATTATCTTTATAGTGAATAATGTAACAGTTTTCAATTAAAGATGTGTTTATTATATATGGTTTATTTATTTTGTATGTACAAAATATTTGCTTTATTATCAAGGCATAATACATTCTGTTAAAAGTATGGCTGCACTGAAGCTCTCACTACAATCTGATGCTACTTATAATAAAATACAGATGAAGGTAGAGAGATAGAGAAAAAGGATTTTGAGATTAAACATATTAAATTAGAGGTGGATGATGAAGATAGAAATATAAACGGAGACTCTATTTACATTGAGGATATTCAACTAGAATACGAAGATTCAGAAGAAAAAAAATTTATACGATGACTCTATTGAAATTGAAGAAATTGTATTAAAGTCAGAAGATTCGTATGATGAAGACACAAGTAACAATTATTTCAGTATAATCCCCTTAAAAGAATCCAACGAAGATAAGAAATATCATTGTAATTTCAACACTATAACTATTTTACAAAAATCTAAGCCTTCAAAAATAAAACCATACAGTTGTGATCAATGTGATTATAAGTGTAGAGTGAAATGCAACCTAATATCTCATGTAAGGACGGACACACACAGGAGAAAGACCATACAGTTGTGATCAGTGTGATTATAAGTGTTCAGTAAAAAGCAACCTAATTAATCTCTCACATAAGGAGACATACTGGAGAAAAACCCTTTTCTTGTGATCAGTGTGATTATAAGGGTAGGAAGAAAAGCAGCTTTAAGTCTCACCTAGGGACACACACAAAAAACCATAGTTATGGTAAATTAGAGCTAATCGCTATCAATAAATGTACACAAGTTGTTTTAATAAATATCATAATATCCATATTGTCATATTATTAATTTATTGACAATGCATACATGATAAGAGATAAGAGTTTTGTCACTATTTTGTACAAATAATAATGTAATGACGTGAACGTGGATTATCATAAATGAAGAATATAATTAAAAATTAAAATGATGACATTTGTATAAAAAAAACAAATAAAGATACGTCACGTCACGTGGTTTTATATATATTTTGATGGCAGATTAGAGTAGAGCTGTAGTCTTATGGCAACACCGAGTTAGCTGTCAAAGCAAGAGAAGTGGTGTCCTTCAAATGGAGGGTGGATACAGACCAGCAGCAGCCCTTCAGCCAGCACTTCAGGCCACTGGAGCCTCTGCAGCCTCAGGAGCCCCTGGAGCCACGCCCACCGCAGACAGGGACAGGCGCGCTTCCTCCTGGACGGGCCTTCACTGCGGGCCCGAGCAGGACGGAGAGCTCCTTGCGGGCTACAACCATGACGCTAACAGCTACTACTCCGGTTACGGAGTCGTGGACTATGGCGAGGAGCTGACCAATGCTTATGTGGGCCTGGGACTAGGACTGGGCCTGGACCGGGACCGGGACCACAGTCGGGGCAATCACGGACGGGGCGCCGCAGAGGAGTACGAGCTGTTTGGAAGGAATGATCCAGGATGCTACTACCGAGTGGGCCTCAACTGTGTGCCTCTGGAGCCGTGTCCTGGCTACTACTTGTCCTCGGGCCGCTACTGTGGTGCAGGTCATCAGGGTCAGCACTATGGAGTCGACAGGCCTGGCGTGCCTCAGCCGATGCCGGAAATGTCTTCAGCAGAACAGCGGCCGCTTCACACATATACTGATAATCCACTCCAAGAACAGTCCGGAACTTATTCGCCCTTTGCTAGAAATTTTCTCGAAGTTCGACCTCAACCAGTAGAGTTAAAGCAAGAAGCTGAAAAACCTATTAATTTTGTTCTACCTACAGCAAATCCTGTTCCGAATCGTCTTCCCAGAAAAGAGTCTGAGGTGATTTTGGGGGTTGAGCCCATAATTAAGAAACGTATTGTTGCTGAAGTGAAACCTATGAGGCCATCTTATTCCGATATATTGGCTAAAAGCCCTCGCGGTCCTGCTCCTTCCACACCTGATGTAGAAAGGAAAAAAAGAGATTTCGACTTTGATAACTTTAAGAACAAAAGTGAGAAAGTTAAATTTATATCAGATCGTGGACTTCATTCAGAAGATCATTTTCGAAAAGAAGTAGTATCGAAACCAAAGCTCCGATGTCATCATGAAACCGATTCAAATGATTATACTATTAAGTCGTCTATACCGACTAAGATATCGCCTGTGGATGAACAATCTGATCGGAAATGGGCTTCTCTTGATGATTTGTGTAAAGACAGAAAATCTCCAAATGAAGCTGAAAAAAATGAGGCATCCACAGAAAACAAGCCTCAGAGAAGAAAAGTTAAAAAAGTTGAACCCGATTTGGATAGAACCAATTATACAACATTCGAAAATATTGACATTCAAATTTCTGACTCTGAATCACTCGAAAGATCTCCTTCTCCGCCTCTAGAAACTGAGAAAATCAAAAGGAAAAACAAAGATAAATATCACAACAGTCGATCGAATTTGAAAGCTGCAGATCGAATGCTTAAAAAGAAAACACAATCCAAACAAAAACGAAATAAGGGTTTCTCATTCACTTATTTCCTCCGTACTCAATCAGATTGTTGGATATCTCTTGTAAAAAAAGTTTTAGTTTGGTTTTACTGTTTATTATTAGATATATTTCAAATGAGTACTCAACTAATCGTTGATTTGTAAGACTACAGAATACAGACTTAATTCACTTATTAATAATTTTTCTAATTATTAATGTTTTTTTTATTTTTCAGTTACTTCTCGATGTCAAGTAACACATTATCAAAAACTCAAACAATTTATAATTACATTAAAAATCATTTTATCAATACTCAGTGGTTATGTGACTTTGGAAATTATATTGATTCAAAATTTGGACAGTCAAGATTAGCATTTTGGAGAAGGTCTAAAACTAAAAGTAAGAAATATTTCATGACTTATTGAATTAGTCCATAGATTAATTATTAGTTGTGTTAGTGTCAACTCAGGAGATATATTAATTAATTATTATTTTAGACAAAGAAAGTAGTAGTGAAAAATTTAAAACCTTGAAAACAAACATTCCTGTGCCAACAACAAGAGAAGAAGCCATGAAACGGCTCTTAGAACGCAGAGGAAAAGATCCATACAGGTTTGTTGTATTTTACAATCTTATTTTATATCAATACAATTAAATAATACAATGCTTTATTTTAGCATCCTTGGTGTTGGTATTGATTGTACAGATGATGATATAAAAAGATATTATCGTAGACAAGCATTTCTGGTTCATCCGGATAAAAATCAGCAACCGGGTGCAGAAGAAGCATTTAAGATTTTGCAGCATGCTTTTGATTTAATTGGAGAACCGGTTTGATTTTTTATATTATTATATAGTATATATCACATTTTCAGTCATGATATAAATTATGTAATTGATTATTTTATCAATAGGAAAGGAGAGAGGCATATGATCGAAAGCTTATTGAGTCACAACATGTTGAGGCAGCATGGACTGAACTCTCGGAGTTATTAACTCAACTACACGATAAAGTCAAACATGCTGCAGGAACAATACGATGTACAAATTGTAGTAGAAGACATAAAAAAACAATAACCGATAGGCCATGTTATGCTGCCCGTTATTGTTCTCAATGCAAAATACACCATTCTGCCAAAGAGGTAAATTTGATGATAAGAGTATATTATATACTAAAATGGCAGGACTGTTAAAATTAAATACATAATATGTATCCAATTTTTTTTAGGGTGATATCTGGGCGGAATCTGGGTTTTGGGGAATCTTTTGGATGTATTATGCTTGTATGGACGGTGGTGTATATCAAATTACACAATGGGCATCCTGTCAGGTAAACAATAAAATATCTAACAACAGTAAAAAATATTCTGAGAAATAATAAAATAAATTTTCAGAAGAAAAATTTAAAGCATTTAAAAGCGAATGCTCATCATGTTCAGTATAGAATTGTGTCCGGTAATAAACCTGGTGTGAGTAATAATCCAGGAAAATCTTATTGCCCTGCTGGGTATGTATTAAACTATGTTCTTTTTAATTGTTAATTCTTTTTCCTATATAACTCCATATTTTAGTACTTCCGATGCTAATCTAGAAGATTTCCTCAGTAACTTATATACTAAATCCAACATAGGAAACACATCCGGGACCAACAATATGCATTCTTCCAATCAAAATGATGTTTCAAAAAATAAACGGAAAACCAAAAAGAAACTTTAGTTGAACATTGTTTACAATTATATAAAATATAGCTTGGTTTGATGTGTTGTGTGTTTTAACCCAGATAAAACAAGGCATTAATGTTTTACTTATCCTCTGATACACATGACAATTAGAGCATATTTGTTTTAATCTCATTTACGATTGATATAATCCTTCCTACAAAATACTTCCGAATAGTATCTGAGAGGTTATTTTTTTTAAATTCTTTTGACCATATCACCTGGATTGATTGATACCCTTGATTTTAAATGTGTCCTTTTAACCAACAATAAGCCTTGAATTACAAAAACTGAATGATCTTATTGCTTTATGCTTCTTTAATTCTAACTTGAACTTAATGAATAAAAGGCATTAAATATTCTCACTGCCATGAAAATCATTTGAGCCCTCTTAAAAGTGAGTTAAGTATTTATTGTAAGTCGTTTATTAAATTATGTGAACTTGTAATAAATATCAAAAATAAAATGAAAAAAATTTGATGTGTTTATTTTATTTTAATGCATTTACATCTTATCTTGAGCATCCGAAACAATACATTCGTCATAAAAGTATTTGGGGAAAACTCGTTTATAAAGGTTGAGTAAAACTGTGTCTTGAGATTTTAATTGACTGTCAAATACACATTTCATGTGCCCGTGGGTTCCTAAAAGGATATTAATAGAAATAGTACATAATAATAATAATAATATGTAATATAAGAAGAAATAATAAATACCCAATGGCTCTTTAATATGTCCACTCCTCCCATATTTTGTTCTCAATTTGCATGGTTTGAAATACAGTACATCATCTCGATTGAAGAACATGAATCTAATTACTGCCGATCTTTTGTGAACCTAGAAATTAATTAATTTAATGTTGATTTAAGTACATTTTCAACAAAAAAATACCTTCATCGGATGACCAGATAGAACTATTCTCTTGATAATGACTCTATTTGGATCACAAGACAACATACAGCCAGTGGCAACCAATTGGGTCCGTGAATTTTGCATCTAAATAATACAAATGCGATTTAAAATAAATTATTATCAATTGGTATATGTATACATACTTTGTAACAGAGTATTGAAGATGGGTTATATTGGATTGGTGCAAAAAATGTGGCCACGCAAGTAGAAGCTGGTTGAAAGAAGCGCTCAAACTATAATTCAATCCAATTAAGTGATAAGATAATAATATACATGTATGAATTATTATGCTAAAAAAAAGAAACCTTGTGTTTTTTTCCATTTGTGTGCTGACTAAATATAGGAGATACAAAATATCTTCTGTAGCCACATTGGATAAGAAGTCGTTCTTTGCTTTTGATAGGTTCATTATTGTTACCGGTTCTTTGTAAAACCACATTAACAACAGACATTTTGTGTTCATGAGGAAGAAGTCCGAAAAGTATCATGGCCCCTCGAGATGTAACATTATTGGTGCGAAGATAAGCTTCCCATGTTTTCTGAGGAACATTTTGTATCTGGACTGTTATATACCAACCGGGCTAAAAAATATTATAGAAGTTAATAAACCAAACATCTTGAGATAACAAAACTGAATATTCTTGATACATACAAGTGCACCATCCCGATCAACCGATTCTTTAAGCGTTCTTTTTCTTGTATGTTCAAAGTTTTTGAATTGAAAGATCTTCGCGAAATCGGATGGTAAATTTTCTTTTGGATCCCAAGGAGACGTCCTGTAAATTATCTTGTAAATTAAATTCAAAAATATAATGAATAGGAACTTATTGCAAAATTACCTAAAGGATTCCAACCCTCGGTATTTTTGAAATCTATCTTTAGCTGGAATATTTTCTGGGGTATCAATTTCATCAGGAAACATTTGATCACTTCTTGCAGCTTTGATTTTTTCAAGCATTTCCATTTCTTCAACAGCATCCATGTTTTGATCATATTTATCGTCGGATATTCCAAATTCTGATACTGTCATAGTTTCCACATCATCATTGATATTCTCCACATCCGATTCATTTTCATCTTCACAAGACATGAAATTTTTATCATCCTAAAAATTATTCACATAATTACAAGTTTAAAACTTTATCAATTTATTATTAAAATTTAATTAACCTCATCCTCGTCATCAGAATATGAAAAATTTTCATCATCGGATTCGCCTATCCAAGTTGCTTGATAATCAGACATCCCTTCTGGTATTTTCTTCTTTTTTAATGCTTTTGTCTTTAGATTAAAAAAAATTAAAATAATGTTAATAGTTGGTAGATTTAAAACACTTACTTCTTTTTGTGCTAGTTCAATTTCTTCATCCATAGGATAAGTTTGTTCAGCATCTAAAGGATCGGGGGTATTTTCAGACACTAAACTTTCTTGCTTGTTTGGATCTGCTGTCTCTAGCAATACCATCATATTACTCTCCATCTGTGTATCTTTTTCTGAATCATCTTTTTCAACACGATGAGATCTACAAGATTTGTTTAAAGAATCAATCTAAATTATTATCATAAGCATAACAATGTTTTTTAAAGTAAACTAACCTAGTTTTTTCTAACGGATGAGGATCTTTTGGTTCATATATATGAGACATCTGGAAATCTCCCAAGCAAGGTATGTGGACAAGACCATTTACACTTAAAGGAACACCTCTTAAAAATCCAGTAACATGAAGTGTGCCATTCTCACAATCCTCATTGGGTATGAAAGTATAACTTTCAGCCAGCATGTGTGGTCGTTTTTCTCTATGGTGCAAAAACTTCCTTTTCTGTTGACCTATTCTTCTGAATATATTTTGAGCATCAATATCTTTATCTAATTGAGAAATTTTCTCTTCGGGTAACCATTTTGAAATGAGTTTTTGAATATTTTGCTTTTCCAGTGTTCTTTTTTTCGGGTTCAAACTTTCAATATCCATTACGGCAACTATGGATGTAGGAAGTCCTTGGCCTATGCCGGAAGCGAGAATTTTTTCACCCCAATCATCAATCGGTGTATCCAAAGCTGATAGCACAAACAATACGGAATCAGACACTTTTAGGGCATCCAATGTCTCAAACTCATTTTGAACTTCAGGGCAAACAAATGAAAATCGTTGCTTAAATATTGGCATGCTAGAAAATTATACTCTAGATAAGTATCCATTTATCATAGCTATTTGTTTTCATGACATACCTAACGTGCGTAACTTTATTGGACGATACAGTGGTGACTGCATCCTCGTGACATCTACTGAGAATGCTCATGGCCGAAGAAGTATCCAACTGGGCATTTAGGGGAATGACGCAAGTCAGAAATGGAGCACTTTTACATCCACCTAATTCACGCTTTTTAGACATAACTTCTTCACGTTTAGCTTGACGTAATTGAGTCGCTTGATGCCTGCGTTCTTCTTTTTTCATTTGAAAACGATTTCTGTTCGTCATTGTTTTGATATTAATTTTTCCTAAATAATGTTTAAAAATGTTACTTAAGTTAAATTCAATTTCAGATTAGTATATTAACCTTTATGGATTGCATCTATAGCTCCTTTAGTACGATGCCTTGTTTTGTGTCCTTTATTACTCTGCTTAAGAGTACCACTTCGATGAGCTTGTTGCATTTTCTTTAATAATAAATATAATATGTATTCTAACCATCAACCATGTGACAACTGTCAAATATAAAACAGTGCATGTGCCAAAATCATTGCCCTATGCCTAAAATACATTCATATATAATGAAATTTTTATAATAATTTGATGAATTTGGAGCTTCAATACCTTACAGTGACTTATGTTTAAATATAAAAGTTAATATTGAGTTTGTTTTTTCATTTAAATATACCTTAAGGCATGAATTAGAGGGATTTATTTTATTAGTGATTATGTTAGTACAATGTACATATTCGATTGAATGATAATTTTTAAAAGTATATCAGGCTATACAGAGTAATAAGTGTTGTATAATTTGCGAGATATGGTAAAAAGAGTGATGTATAGATGCATGGTTTAGTTGCCATAGGGTCGGTCACGTGACCGGTGTAGGTTGCGACGTGTCAGTGAGTGGCAGCGGTGTTGGTGAGCTGGCCTGGACCATCGAGCACTACTAGCAGTCAGTACCTCTGTGGCCGCCTCACAGTCACCACGTGTCACTGCTCGCTCTACACTCTTCAGGACACGACTCACCAGCAGCGCCCCTGCTCGCGCTCCTACTCCTGCCCAAGCCCCGCCCCCCGCCGCCATGGCCAGTAAGTGTACACAAAACCTAATCCTGATCGTTCTTTCATAAATACACTGAAAGCCGTTATCTTGTCTCGTCAAATATGCCGAGTTGTACAAAATACTTATGAATGCTAATTGACTAACTGTTTATTGTATTGCAGTCAAATTCTTAGAGGTCATCAAACCCTTTTGCAGTATTCTGCCGGAAATAGCCAAACCCGAAAGAAAGGTGAGTTTTCATGATGTTTGACCTATTTACACGTTACCTGCGGCAAATGTGCTCTATTCTGTTATTTGCTAGTAAATGTACGCGCAAATGCTATTACCATAACTATTTCAATATCGTGATCCACTTATTTCAGATCCAATTCAGAGAGAAAGTACTATGGACCGCCATCACCCTCTTCATCTTCTTAGTATGTTGTCAGGTATGTGTTTCATATGATTATTTTCAACAATTATACACAAAATGATTAAAAATTGTATTATAAATATGTGTATGTCATATCTACCAACCATATTGTTAGGTTTTCTTTAAAAAAATCAGCAAGCTTCTAATAATTTGTCTTATTAAAAATAGGTCAGTTCAAGAAACTAAAATTTATTTCACCATGTATATATCCCATATGTTATAATTGTGGTGCCAAGGTAAAGAGGCACAACTCTGCTTTTTTGTAATATATTTACAATACTCAAATGATATCTACAATGTTCACTGTTTTAAAACATGAAGGTCTACAAAGTAATACCAAAGAATGGTGCAAACTATAAAATCTCACTAGACTGATTTGTGATCCTTAACCTTGGCATCCCTTATGTGGATTATGTGATCTAAAATGATCCAGTGAATTTTTAATTATGTTTATTTTCATTGCAGATTCCCCTTTTCGGAATCATGTCATCCGACAGTGCTGATCCTTTCTACTGGATTCGTGTAATCTTGGCTTCGAACAGGGGAACTCTCATGGAACTTGGTATTTCACCGATCGTCACCTCAGGACTTATCATGCAACTTTTGGCTGGAGCCAAAATCATTGAAGTCGGTGACACTCCCAAAGATCGTGCTTTATTCAATGGGGCACAGAAATGTAATTTAATTTTACAAAAAAATTACATGTTTTTATCCACCAATTTTTATTACTATTTAATAAATTTGCAGTGTTTGGAATGGTGATTACTGTTGGTCAAGCTATTGTCTATGTGATGACTGGAATGTATGGAGAACCTAGTGAAATTGGAGCCGGAGTCTGCTTGTTGATCATCATTCAACTGTTCGTCGCAGGTCTCATTGTACTCTTATTGGATGAGCTTCTTCAAAAAGGTGAAACATTTTTCCACTTCAATAATATGTTTTATATTAATGAACACAATAAACTGAATATTATCAATTCCAGGCTATGGTTTGGGATCTGGTATTTCTCTCTTCATTGCGACAAACATTTGTGAAACTATTGTATGGAAAGCATTCTCTCCTGCCACTGTCAACACCGGTAATTTATTTTAACATTATATACACAATATGATTTTTTAAATTATTTATTAAACTGAATTTGTTTATAGGACGTGGAACAGAATTCGAAGGTGCCGTCATTGCCTTGTTCCATCTCTTGGCAACCAGACAAGATAAAGTACGAGCTCTTAGAGAAGCTTTCTATAGGCAAAATCTTCCTAACCTCATGAACTTGTTAGCTACTGTCCTCGTCTTTGCTATAGTGATATACTTCCAAGTATGTTTTAGTCAATCTTTTTTAATTTTAATTAACATAAACAAAACTAATTAATTATTTAAATACAGGGCTTCAGAGTTGATCTACCGATTAAATCTGCAAGATACAGAGGTCAATATTCTTCATATCCCATCAAACTCTTCTACACATCAAATATCCCGATTATTCTTCAGAGTGCGCTGGTTTCCAATTTATATGTCATATCTCAGGTAATTTGAAATTTAAATATTTTTTGATCTTGGTAAATATATTTATTTGACTGTGATTTTATTTTTATAGATGTTAGCTGTTAAATTTGGCGGCAATTTCCTCGTAAACTTACTCGGAGTTTGGGCTGACGGCAGCGGTGGTGGTCCGGCAAGAGCTTATCCTGTTGGTGGTTTGTGTTATTACTTCAGTCCTCCCGAATCCTTGGGTCATGTCGCTCAAGATCCAGTCCATGCTGTTCTTTACATAATCTTCATGTTGGGATCTTGCGCTTTCTTCTCCAAGACATGGATCGATGTATCAGGATCTTCAGCAAAGGATGTATGTGTTTATACATTGTATGATTTTAATATTTTAAAGTACTTGAACTAAACAATTATTTTTATTAATCAGGTTGCCAAACAATTGAAAGAACAACAGATGGTGATGCGAGGACACAGAGACAATTCAATGATCCACGAGTTGAACAGATACATTCCGACTGCGGCCGCTTTCGGTGGATTGTGTATAGGAGCACTGTCAGTGATGGCTGACTTCTTGGGTGCAATCGGTTCTGGTACCGGTATCCTGTTGGCTGTGACTATTATTTACCAGTACTTTGAGATCTTCGTCAAAGAACAATCAGAAATGGGAGGAATGAGCACACTTCTTTTCTAAGTGATCCAGCTCTCTGTCATCTGTTGACTCAATGAGGATCGGGATGATCTGTATGTGTGTGTGTATGCATGAGTGTATTTTTTATAGTTAATTTATGAGTGATTGATTAAATTATTCAATGTTGGTATCGATTGTTTCCTGACGTACCCGCAAGATGTTAAATTAATCACCGAAGATTGGTTGAGTGGAAGAGTGAATATTGTCATTTCGATTTTTTGTGCGTCAACTGTATTACATCAACCTGTCATATTAAGAATTATTTATAATTTTTATATTAAGTGCGAAACACTATAGGATCTAAAGATGTTTTGTTAGAAGAAATTTGAAATAAAGATGAAAAAAAATATTAACAAATGACTTTTTATGAATACGATTTGGACTAGGTTCATTTCATAGATGTGTAGAATTAACTCACACCGCAAATGTATGTGATTAGTGAATATAAAAAACCAGCAATAGTGTGTGGCTACAAATACTGTGATCAGGAATAATTAATAAAATCCAGATTAATTCTTGCCATCGCAAATCGCCTTGATTCAGGTTTACTCTGATTTCATGGATTGTAAAGTAAATGCTTATATATGAAGCACGTTTATAGAGTTTGGATAAGACCTAAAGATATAATATGGGGGTGAACCATTTGTTCTGATGATTTATGCTACTTGTTTTTAATATATAATTACGTCATTAATTTGTTAATAGACACAATATCTTCTTAGTTAAGATGTATTATTTTATAATGGTCATAAAACGTATCGAGACGATTAAATAATCTTTTATTTGATCGGTTATTACAACTGGGAAATAGGGAATAATATTAATAAAATCCCGATCGAACATATTACTCCGGGTTTACTCTTATTGTGTCTAAAAAACCAAAATTCTAAAATCTTGTCAAAGTCCCTCGGGGCGTATATAAATAAATAAATTTTTAAACTTTAATGAAATGTAGATTGCTGTCCTAGTGTAAAATCCCCTTGCAAATAAAATTTACAAATTTGAAGTTGAAAAATGACTTTCACCATCATTCCTGAGGCTAGCAAATAGAAATTCTTTTATTTTTCAACTGTATTACTCATTTTATTACAAAACCTATAAATTTCCCCAAATGAAATAAATTGAATTCACTAGGCAACTGTTTAATTATCAATATATTTACATAATTTACACAATATAATTAATCAATACATAATGCAAAATGGTGTTTTCTACATAAATAGTCGAATATGTCAAACATTGCTTTTTGTTGCTCCTTATTACTCCCTACATTTTATTTGCATAATTTCAAGTATAAAAGGAATGCTACAATATAATTACGTCTTCACTATAAAAATACCAATATGTATAAGTCAGAATTTTAACAATTCAAAATGGAAGAGAAATTACCGACTACATACATTACTCAAGGACATTGTATATTGTAAATAAATTTAGAATGTAGTTTGCATAAGACAAAAGCATCTTACATTTAAACAGCAAGCAAACCTTTAATTTCAATACAAGACAAAACGTATATTGCGCGTGACTTAGCTTCTAAAGTACAATGTATATTTGAACGGGATACAATATAATTTCCTAAGCGAATATGAAGAACTTATTCAATATTAAAATAACAAAGTTCCATTCTTAAACAATTACATATTCCTGAACAATGCTCAAACACAAGTCTAAACCTAGACAAACATTACAAAGAAGACTTTATAGAAAATTTCATTCAGGTACTGGTTTGTGGTTTGTTTTTTTTTTTCAATTTCAATAAAGCTTAGAATAAGTGTATAGTGACAGTCGATAATAAAAGACAAATATCTTGAAATCGCCACAACCTGCAAACATAAGAAAACCTAACCCTAGTAATGGACGGTAGTGGTTTATTAATTTTCATTAAAATTAGTTTCTGTGACTGAATTGCTTTTCGGATACCTTATAAAATAAATGGTCAACAACAAAATTTCACTTATTTGTTTAAGTTTTTATATATATTTGATCAGATATTTGTATTACACCAAAACCTTCATCCTCATATTGTAACTAAATTGAATAACGTTATATGAGAAAATTAATATTATACAGTGACTTTGGCTTGAAGCATCACCAAAGTGTGAGGCGAAAATCGGTTTGAGCATAATGATTGATTTTAAATGACTAGAATGAACAGTTTGTATTGTGAAAAAAAAAAAATACTATCACTGTACACTTCTTCAATGAGACTGTAGTTTGATATTATTGTTATGTTTCGGTCGGTTATTAATATTAAGCTACACTGTCAATTTCTTCGGCAATTACAGTCGGCGGTTCGGATGAACCGATTTTGGGATTGTTTGATGATGAATTGACATAGGGTGCAGTTTTCATCTTTCTCGCTTCACGTTTTTGTTTCTTTTGTTGCATTACCAGTCTGAGTTGATCCAATTTACATTTCGTTTTAGAATTTTCCAAAGCTAGGATATCTTTGGCGGAACAACACTTCTTGCATTTATTTTTTTGGTCATTCTTTTTCGAACAATCATGACATTCGTGGCTTTCGGTTTGGATTGTCGTTGAAATTCTACTCGTATCACAAGAGCACACTTCCATGGCAGAATCGTTACTAATGTCTGAAGATTTACACGGGCAATTATTGCTATCGAGATTAGGTGATGAATAATGGCCATTACATTCTCCGTATGGACACTTTGTTTGCGTATTACATTTATTACATGAACAATCTGTTGAATCAGCTTGGTCTGCTTTACACGCTTCACTAGTTTGTTTCAATTCTCTCTGGAATAGAAATATCAAATGTCATAATTGCAATGGGTGTTTTGTGAAAGTGATATAATATAAGAATTTCTCTCTAACCTGTCTTAACCGCGTTGATTGGTTGTGTGTGGGTTCAAAAGTCATTCTTGCTCCACTACGATATTGAGGGGGTGTGGCACAAAGTAAATCATTCAAAATATGTATAATTGTAGATATATCACGTTTCGGTCTACCAAATCTGTAAAAAAAAATATATTTAGTGACCTTTAATAAAATTTATTTCAGCAGTGTTATTTACCTGTCTTGTAAAGCCGGGTTTAGGGTGCCAGAGAACGTTCCTGAATATATTCCTTTGCCATGGTGTTTCATAGATTCAATGACTGCTCCTTGACCTATTTTTGATCTAGTGCTTTCTTCATTTGTTAGGTCCACTTTATTTGTGAGCACTTCTTTTGATAGTTTCTTTAATGTTTGAGTTAGATTTTTAGATGCTTCAAATAGAGCTTTTGTATCGGAAACAGGACTAGGATCAGCAGAAGCAGGAAAAGAACTCGAAGTTGAAGGTAGTCTGAATGAACTAGATTCAGGTGTTGCAGTCGAGCAGTTTGGTTCAGACTCGAAATTGGTGTTGCTGGTAGACGGAGTGGCTTCTTCATTAGGTGAAGATTCAGTTTTTTCTACTTTCTTCTTTAAATATTTATTTATTAGGGGATGTCCTACAATTTTATTCTTATTTTGAGAGATCGGATTGCTACTTTTTGAAGTCTTGTGTAAAAGATAATGAAGTCGTTTATTTTTACTAACTTCTAAATGCTCTTTAGGTTTTGTTTCTAATATTTCACTAGTGCTAGGTAAATTTTCATCCAAATTCAGATCAGGCAGAATACTATTTTGATTGAATTCAATATTTGAATTTGAAATGTGATCAGTGCAACTTTCATGAGAGTAATTTGGATTTAGTGAAGAGCAAAGACAGGAGGTCAAGTTTGCTGCAATCGGATCAGATATAGTTTGTGATGCTGAAGTTTCATTTGGTTTCACAGAGTCGGTGTCATTTTTAGCTCCTATTAAACATTCGATAAGATTATTCTTTAGTGAACTAGGTAACGGAACATATTTTGTGCTAGATGATGCATTAGAAACATCATTACTTTTTCCTGATGAAATTGACTGTTCATATGACTTTAAAGGACTCGATACTAAATTAGAAAGGGATTTTATAGGAGACTGTTCTTCAAATTGAACATCAGACGCAGTAGACGAGCCGTCGATAAGGCTCGAATCACTAGAAAAAGAATATTTCGAAGGACTATTATCACTATTTTCACTCTGGTTTGTATTAGATGAACTCTCAACAGTTTTATCAATATCGTCTTGCATTTCCGCCAAGGACTTGAATATTTCAAAAGCATTTTGAAGAGTTTCAATATCTTGCTTTCTCAAAAATGATTTCAATTCGTCAGCGGGATTATTAGTACTGTAAGAATGATCGTCTAACGCCGAAGTCGACGGTTCATTATTGCTTTCCGATTCGGTTTTAGAAAAAACATTATTTGAGGCACATTTTGATTTGTCTTCATTTTGGAACAATCTCCTCGTCGAGTCAGACTTTGACGATGACGCTGTTTGATTATCAGAATTCGATGAACTAGAAGAAGACGATTTGCTGGATTTCGTGTAGGATCCGGCGCTTCTTTTAAAAGAGCTCCCCGACGTTGTAGGTGTTTTGACAGCTTTCAAAGTCGACAGTTGCAACTGTATGAGCATCATGTGGTCTCCGAGACGCATAGTCAAATTTAACGGCGTCTTTCCACTCAAAAAATCATTAACTTGAGAATCGTTCAACGATTCTAAAGCTTGCATCACAGAATTTTCAGGCCTTTGAGTCTGTAAACAATGATTAGGTATGATATAATATTATATAAAAACCTTTAGCATAATCATTAAGACTGATTGAATGAATTAATTAAAAATATATACAATAGTGAAATGTTCAGATTAATTTGTTGTTTCTAAATAACACATTATGAAGAGATAAGAAATGCATAAACAAGCTCGCTAATTAATATTGTAATCGTCGAATGAAGTGTGAAGGAACCCATCAGTAGGATAAATGATGAGTCACTGATATCGAGTGGAGGACTTTGAAAAAGACTCACCAGTAAACCAGTCTCCACGCTCGGCAACAGGATCACCCTGGAGCCATCGACCAGGCCATTGTCCTTCAGAGTGCCATCAGAGAGTTGGCTGCAAGTGAGAATAGTTCGTTAGTGTTTAGTGAGTATTACCAGTGGACACAATAGACTTACCGGTCCCTGTAGAGCAGACAGATCCTGTCCTTGGTGATGCGCAGCCGCCTGGCCACTGTCCGCTTGAGCTGCTCCACGGAGTACTCTAGATGGCACTGCACCACCAGGACTCCTCCTGTCGTGCTGTGGATGTTCAGCCTGACCTCCATGCCGTGAGCGTCCTGACACCTGTTATCTGGCTATCTATCTGACCGCCTGACTATCTGACCGCCTGACTGTCTGACCGTCTGACTGACTCCGACTAGCTGACTTGACCTGACTTGATGTGGCCGCAGTGTTGCCACTCACCGCTCAGCTGGACGCGCCCGCAGACTCGCATCACATATCTATACTTGCCAGTTACCATCATTTTCCATACATCTAGGAATTTTCCTTCAACATAACTATTTTTCTTTGATTTCTCACATGTATAAACATTAATTTACTAATCAAAATATTTTTGTACGTCACGTTCACTCAAGTTTTATCAAAAAACCCGGAAAACTCCTAGAAAATTCATTTGGAACAAAACAATTTTTGTAATTTGTTCCAAATCTTTACAATAAGTAAAAGTTAATAATATACAGAACATTATATACAAATCCCTTTATTCCTAAATTGACCATACACTTATTTTAAGAAATTGTTTTGAATTTTGGGTGTATAAAAATATTAAATATTTTCATAGATCATATTACATATTTTTTGATCAATGGACAAAAATAATATCAACAAAAGTAATTTAAAATATACATATAATTATATTCGAGACATATACTACTAAGCGCAAGCACTAACGAAATCACAATATTCAATTTCCAAAACAATTCAATAATTAGTCAATTCTAAATACAAAACATTTTATAAATGGCAATGCTAGCCCAAGCATTAAAATTGTATTCTAATAATTAGATCAATAAATCATCAGAGTTAGGAAGTCAATTTTTGTACTTTGCACTTTTGTAATATACATGGTTCAATACTTGAATAGCTATGTACCCTAAACCAACTATCAATGTCTAAAATTTTTTTATAAAAAATGTATTTATTAAATTTTTATAAACAATGATATAATATTAAAAATATTATAATGCATGGACATAACAAATAAATTTTCATAAGAATTCGTTGAACGTTCAATTTTCGAAGAATAAGTTGTGTTTAAAATGAAGTATAATTTTTTTGTTTACAACTAATAATAAAATAAATAATTATTTAATGAATTGTTTCAGCTATAATTTGAGTTTTCATGGTAACATATAAAAATATTCATATCAAAGTCATTTTATAAAATAATTGGTCAAATAATTTAAATTGTAAATGGTTATGAACCGAATTCTTCAGTATCACCGGCAATAGGACCAAATTTGAAGAAACCTCGTCCATCCATTTTCAAATAATAGTCATGATGTATCCATAGAGACTTTCTATGTGATACTGTAAATAAGGAAATTCCAACCTGGAATCAGATAAAAGATTATTAAAATGAAAAATTGATAATATGCATTGTACACTTGAAACATTTTTATATGTACCTCCTTGCAATACTGATACATGGTGCCCTCGACATCTACAGACACAGCACTAGTGCATTCATCCAAGATAGCGAATTGCGGAGTATGGTAGAAAAGCCTCGCCATCTAATTAAAATAATTCCAATCAGATACATATAAGAATTCAAAATTCAAATTAACTTGAACTCATGATTAAATTGAACAAAACATACAGCGATTCTTTGTTTTTCACCCCCAGATAAAACATCAATCCAATCAGCGATGGCATCCCATCCACCTTCACGAGTTAAAATGTACGACAGTTGAACTATATCCAAATATTTTAATAATTCTTCATCTGTTCTACCTCTTCGTTTCATTTCTTCCCAAGTATGTGGATAAATGACCTAAATTATTTACAAAATATTATTATAATAATATTATAAGTAAAATTAACAAATATCATCTAACTTGATCTCTCAATGTTCCCAATGTCATGTAAGGCCTTTGAGGAATGTAAAACAATTTTCCTTTTGGAGGCTTTGTCAATACACCGCCAAACATTGGCCACAATTCACCAATAATTCGGAACAAGCTTGATTTTCCACAACCATTTGGCCCACATACTAACACATTCATTCCTGACCTGAAAATATTTTTAGATAGTAAAGAAGACCTGTTAATAATAATAATTTTACTTAGTAAAAAGTCTAATGTACCTGACTTCGAATGACAAATCTTTTACCAAAACATCACCATTAGGCGTTACTAATGGTACTTTATCAAACTTTATGATATTATCTTGGAATATGATTTTACCAGAGTTTGGAACAAGAGGCGCCAAACTATCATTTTCAACACTAGAATTTTCATTGATCATAGTTCGGGTATATTTTCCATCATTTAAGTCATTCAACACAACTGTCAATTCTGTTACTCTCATTGTAAGCCCAGATAATTTAGTTAATTCTCTTCCCGATAAAACAAGACGACCAATGGCTTCGGCAAGTTTGATGAGCATTCTTCCAAACGTATAATAGTGCTGAAAAATATAATTATTTCTTAATAAATATAAAACACAATATGTTTTAAAAAATACATACACCAAATCTGGAACCTGGGTCACCAGAAAGAAGTTTGTTATTTGGAGAGAAAAATGGAATTGAAACAGAATAAAATCCAACAACTGTTGCTACATCTGAAAATAATAATTATATTTTAAGCTAGAGACACACGAGATTCAATATTATTTATAAATAATTGTATACATTTTGCAATTATGTTATCAACTACACCAATGAGAGTTCTGAATTCCAAAAACTTTTTAAGGTGATTCCTCAATTTATTGTAACTAGCCAACAAAGTCAATTTTTCCCTATTGTTTCCCTAAAATATATTAAAAATAATAATAATAAATAGAGAATTAATCGAGAGGTTCATTTGTGTAAAGAAAACACACTTGATAAAATGCAACTTCTTCAGAATTTGTAATGAGTCTTGAGTTGATGTATCTAAATTCTCCCTCTAATTTTTGTTCAGTAGCTGTCATTCTAGCTAAAATCAGATAAATAATAAGTGAATATGTACTTTATACATTAAGATTTATAAGTACATATAAGAATATTTTACCAGCAGGTTTTCGCAGATAAGTCAAAAGAAAACCGGAAACAAACATATAACCAATCATCATCGCAGGAGTCTAGAAAGAAAATCTATTTTATGAAACAGCCCATTATGAACATTTTATAAATATTAAAAATATACTTACAGCTCCCCCAAGATTTACAGTTAGTCTATAAACATAGATTCCAATATCTAGAATAGGTTTGGACACATTACTATACAGGTCGGCCACCGTATCACAAAATTTATCTACATCTGTAGTGAGTAACTGATCTGCATTTGATATCCTATTATCTAAATTACACATGCGGTAATAAGTAAACCCTCTGCAAGGTTGAAAAAAAATTATAATGTGCGATAATTTTTTATTAGTAAAATTATCTTTTAGATATTTACTTAAGGTAATGATTGTAAAGATTATAAGTCATGTTTGTTCGAAGTCGTATTTTCAACTCTCCAATGCTGTATTTTAATACATTGTTAACAATAGATATCTGTAAAAAATGTGTTATTAAAGTAAATTTAAATTTAGAAAAAAAAAAAACACTTACAATAGGCATGAGTGTTATAAAATTAAAAAGACGTTTCTTAAATAATGATTTGTCCTTGTCAATAATGGCACTACAAAAAAAAAACAAATATGAAAAAGTGTTCATTCAAGTAAATCATAGTTTAGTTAAACCTTTCAATCAGTGTTCCATTCTTAATCAGCCAAAGGTCACAAAATGTTCTGGCTATGAGGGACGCTGCGATTGATAATAGAAGTGTAGTTTCTTTAGACCAAAAACCAGGTATCATAATCCGAAGCAGCTGCTTTAATTGTGCAAAAAACCTAGCATTGACCTGAGGCTTTGCACTTTTTGATGATTTTTCAACTATCATATATTGTATTTGATCTTCAGGTTTTAATGTGGCATTTTTTCTTCGTTTTACCGGACTCCTTAAAATTAAGTATATTTAAAAATAATTTATTTTTTACAAGCAAAACTCAAAGTGCATCTAGCAATTACTGTTCATGAGAATAACAATTTTAAAAAGGAAAAAAAATATGAATTCAATACTGATGGCTTGGGATTGGTTTTTTAAATCGTCAGCTATGTAAATTTCAAGTCAAATGTCAGTAATTGTCGCATTTGCATTGTGCAATCACTTTAGTACAAACCAATTGATTGTACAAAAATGAGCCGATTACTCTCCAGGTCTTAGATAGCTGGGTTTAAAAAAAAACCACCCTCAGAGTGTAAATTCGTTAACCCCGGTTTTGACAAATTGAATTTTAAATAATTTTTATCTTAAATTTTCATACAAAAATGGATTTTTAACACATTAAACATTATATTTCTCCATCAATATGCACTTTTCATACACTAGAATACGGGTAATTATATTCGCAATAATTATAAAAGTAGTTTTGTAATATTGAAATAATGGAAACCTGTTGGCCCTGATGATGAGACCGGCGGCCACTACAGCTGCGGCGAGGACCGTGCCTCCCGTGGCAAGTTTACTATGAACTACAACCATTATTACTATTATTTTATTCTTATTTAATTAGTTTTGGTTGTTTCTAAAATAATTAAAAACAACACTTGTTTACAGTGACAACTCCACTGTCACACTGACGTTTCGACACTTTATAAACAGTACGGAACAAAAACTCAACAAGCATCCGCAACTGACGAAAGAGCGCGCTAATATACGCACGGAATTTGTATATAATTATTGCTACAGCAACTGCCGACAGAGGAACACGACAAATAAATAATGCTACGTACTAACTTTATAGACCTTTTTAGGTACGAGATGAAAGTTGCGAAATTTAAATTACAAATATTTGTTAATTTTGTAATATATGAACGAATAACTTTGTCAATCACGTGTTTTATGAATGTGAAAAAATATAATTTTAAGCAAAATATTACTTACCTCTATTTAGTGGTAGTTACCTAATTAATTATTTTCGATTACTATTTATATTTATGAATATATATTCTTAGAAAATCACTGGTAAACTTGACTGTGAACTTAAATATAGTAAATAACCTACTTTATGTGTAATATTATACCAATTATTAAATAGTCAAAATGAAAGTTAGTCATAAATAAATTATTTTAGGAATTCTTTTTCAATAAATTATACCTAAGAAGACACTTTTATCTACTAAAGGTTTTTATACATATACATATTATTGATAATATACCTGCTCTAAATTTAGATTTAACATTATGCTTATTGATGTTTTTATTATGTTAACTCGATTTGACTAATCATGATTGAACCTGTTATTGAATATGAGATATGTACAAAGTTTAAATATAATATGGATGTTTTATGTTGCAGTATTAAAAACTGATAAAGGTAAAAAATATAGTCGGTATCTATCAACATACTGCCGATGTCCGAGAAAAAAGCAATATTTGTTTTTAAAATATACACTTACAAACACATTCCGTATAAAAATATTCATTCTCTGAGAATCTGTTGAAAGGACAAATATAATGTAACATAACAGTAGTGAAAATATTCATGGGTAGTCTCTCAATGCCACAGCAATATATTTTTATTTTATTATTTAATACACTTGTGTAGATTATCCAGTTTTACAGCAAATGCAGTCCAATTTCAATTCAGCACTTTCACCACTCAGCAAATGTGTATATATAATATGTAAAGTTATTATTGATGAAAAAGTTTCCAAAGAATATACATAAGATATTTTAATACGTAATAATATAATCTTTTGAAAATAATACTTAAGACTCTCCTAAATCATAACAGTGCTTTGAAAATATTTTATTTATTCATCTGTCCAGTGCAGCTCGACCAAGATTATCGGTCATAGGTCGAAAACCGGCGAATGCATATTACGTTCACAATAATCACGTGGACAAAATAAAACAAGTTATAACGTCTTGTAAATGACTTTATTTATATTATTGTTGGAACTTATATAATTAACACGATAACTTGTTCAATATAATCATAGTTAAGTACACATGTGGAAGGACTGAAACAATACAAGAGTACACAGCGTAAAATATTCAACACTTAGTTATTGACCCCTGTCAAATTAAATACACGATCAACTTCATTGACTATGCAAATATATTCTATGCGTGTGTCTAGAAGTCGTATCCGACTGGATTATTTTGAAAATTGCCTTAAAATACACCGTATTTGTAAAGCACAAATCAAACTAGATGTCTTTTATCATATAAATCACAATTCTTCACATGACGATGACGCCCAAAGAATCTCGGAAAATCTTTATCTTAGTATGAACGATCCATTCAATGTATTTACAATAGTTTCATAATAGATTGTAAAAAAATCAATTTATTTTGATCAAGTACATAAGGTTGCTCTTTGTGAATGATGGAGTTATATATATAATGCTTAATCCTAGATACATGCCCCTCAAGGAGCTATCACCGACAGTATTTGTGTGCAAATATATTGAGAAATGGGTATTTAAACATCATTCAATTGTAATAAATAAATAATTGGAAAGCGCGTTTAGTCATAATTGCGTGTTATTATTTCTAAATGTGCATTGGAGCATCTTACTTATGGCTATCAGTACTTCGGTCACAATGAGCGACCCTTTCTGCCAATTTCTCAACACATTCGCATGCACATCACATGAATTATCTTTTATTCTTGGTCTTCATGGTGAATCGACGCCAGAAGCTCGTCTTCTCACTTGAAGGCTGGCCGGAATCATCGCCCAGACTGGAGTATTCCGTGTCCTGGTGCTGTTGTTGACTCTTCGATGATCTTGACTCTCCACGCAACATGTCTAAGAAGTTGGAGTCAGTGCCCGATTTACGATTATGCTTTTCGCCGAATTTCATAGCTTCCGCGCTCAGTTCGGCCTTCAACTGTTCGGGTGTGGAATTTTCTATTTTGAACTCGTTTGGATCTTCGACGAACGCTTGTTGCAAATCGCGCATTATCTTTTTCCTAATAGTTTTCTTCATACTGAGATGACGCTCGAGTGTCTTCACGTCGCCGCTTGTCAGAGTTTTATAATTGTCCTTCTCCTTCGTTTTCTTTGAACTTTTTTTTGTCGACTTTCTGTTTTCATCGTACGTGTCAATGTTTTTCTGTGCTGCATATCCTCCGATTTCACTGTATCCAGAATTGTGATGGAATCCTTGACCGCCGAGACCAAAAATATCCCTCAAATGGGGAATGTTTCTTTCTGAAGTCATCGCGACTTTTACCACCCACTGTTGTCTTCAACACTGGTGTATCATACTGAGGATCTGAAAAGAGGGAAAAATAATTTAATTAATATAATCATAATACACACAAGCACATACATTGTTACGAAAACTATTACAGACGGTAACACAATATTTTATATAATAGAGGCTTTACTACTAATATAATAATTAATTTATGAATGAAGAAGAAAACTTTCAATTTCCTTCAGTTACCGACCGTAAACAATTCACTAATTGCGCAAATCTATTCTACGGTGCGATCATCAAAGCATAACTTCTCTCCTCTCAATTTGTTGGTATTCCATTGCCATTTTTGGATATTAAATTGCATCACGGTAAATCATCGAAGGCCGTACTTAGTCATTATAAAAAATCATTTTTATTCGGAAAATATTGAATCGAACTGACCAACGTTGGATAATTTAAAATCTAATGCAGTATACGCCTTTATTTATTCTTTCGTCTCCTCCAAATAACAAACACATAGAGTGAAGTTTATTGGTATAATACAAACTGGTTTTATATATACATACAAGTATAGGCTGGCCTTACTTGCTTTTGTAACGGAATTTCACAAAGTACTGCATGAAAACGCAACTGGTTTTGTTAGTTCAACTGGTAAATATACCTGCTCAAAACAAAGGTGGCATAGTCTATCAAAACTATTGGAATTTGTTTTGGGATTATTATAATTCTGTTGGTGTATATTTGGAACTCTAATTAACTTAATATTACCCAACAGATCGCACTATGGCAAAATGTGTGTGTACTCAAGTGTTAAAAAGTCATGCTCTGATTTGTTCGAAATTAATTAAAGTCATACAGAAGAAAGGAATAAGAAGGATATTCAGTTTAAATTTAACTAAATAGTTTAACTAAATAGACAAATGTCTGTAGTGATTTCTTAAAAATCAGTTTTCAAGATATAATAAATAATCACATAATCATACGGAATGTTTTGCATTGTTTGCGTATAAAGAATGTACATAAATTACCGGTAATTTTTTGTAATAAATTATAAATTCAAATATATTTGAGTAATATCAATTGTGGTTCGAAGTTCGCGAGACATCATTGCTTCGAATTTTATTTTTTTTACATAATACCTATTTAATGCATTTTTTAAAAATAATATAAACTCACCAAAGCATTTTTTTTCTTATGAAATATAATATATTTTAATGAACGTTATATACTGCATCAATTAAATGAGAACAAAGAGAATATCCCATTATTATTAAATTATTAAAAAAAATAATAAACGATTTTTCACATAGACATCGATTGGATTTTCATATAAACAATGCAAATTTGCTGAGGTTGAATCTCACGCCTAAGGCTGTATTAAATTTACTACACAATCGTTAATTATTATCCAGTGAATTGAATGGGACAATTTCGCAAACTTTACAATAAACTAGTCAGTCAAAAAATCAATAGACTAGTCAAAAAAATATTGATCTAATTTTTTAAAAATTAATTGTACAGTAGAAAATACCAATTAACGGATGATTATTGGATATCCTGAAGAAGATATAATACAATGTAATTTTTTAATACAATTTTCAATACCCACATGAAACATATCGAATATTTTTTTTGAAGAATACACTAAAATGGATACATAATTATAAAGCGGACAAATGTGTAGTTGTTTTCATTGTCAAAGTTCACATTCTTCACCCGTTACACATTATGACTAATTTCGAATAAAAAATTGTAATTTTTTTATAATGATTATTAAATTGAAATAATGAATCAATAAAAATATGTTTCGAAGGAGATCAATCATTGGACAATTTTCCCACACTCTATTGTGAGGTAATTTTTAATTCATGTTTCAAACAATTACGAAATCATCTAACCGAATTGTCTTTTATAATCTTTTAGTTATTAATTTGATTTGTAGATGAAGACTAAGACTAATTAATCGTGTCCAAAATACTGCAAAGGACAACTACTATACTGGATGGTATCGTAATAACATTTTCTTCAATCAGTGAGCTACGTAACTCGAGATCCAACTATCAGCAAGCGCTGAATTTTCGTGCAGTCACTATAGTATAAACCAATTGCACAAAACTGAACCGATAACTATCAAAGTAGGTAGCTTACTGTTTGAAGAAACTAGTCTATTACATTATTTAACTCGGACAGAGCCGCTCTATCGGTGACCTGTGTAACTAGTAATAGTTAAGATCAATGACAGACAATTAATTAACACGTTGTTGTGTCTAAAACACCTCAAAATAAATTGATTTAATGGGTTATTATGACTGGGAGATCAGGAATAATTAAAAAAAATCCCGATCGCCTTGATTCAGGTTTACTCTGATTATTGTAAGGTAAATAAGTGATCATTAAGTACTGTGTAATTATATTCTATTCTATTCTAGGCATATATATAAACAAATATATCGCATGAGTGTCTAAATGCGTGTTTAGTTCTAGTGGATCAAGTGGCCAAAAACATCAGTTACCTGGCAAACATTATATTGTAAACATCTCTCTTCATATCTTCAGTTATGTTTCATAGTAAAATGGGTAAATGCATTGTTACTACATGTCATATGGACTCAAATACATCTAGGCTCGGTTTTTGCCGCTGAGTACTCGTTTAAGATGTTTAAAATATTATTGCGTTTTAATCGCCAAAGTATTGTCGCAACCACTCTCAGTGGCCACTAGAAATGTGTTGAGTGAGGGAGACACACTTATGCCTTTATCACTAGGAGAGAAGAGTGCAACAATACACGGGTTTACACGAAATTGACACATATCTAAAGTTTATATCTATGATTGTAGGTATTTTAGTCGTCGCTTCTAATATTTTATATACTGAATGTGAGGTAATTTTTAAATTATCATTACCTACTGTTTTTTTGCATAATATGTTTGTCAAAATTACATTTGTGTGCAAGTGATGATTGAATAATGAAGTATTGAGCATTTGCGGCAATTGTTTCACGATAATGCTGAATTAACAAGTTTAGGATCAAAGTGTAACATATTCTTCACAAACAAGCCAGTTGTGTAGGTATGTTGTCTTTGACGTCATGGTCACCATGACAAGTCACAAGCTCGACCAACGATACAAGTCTCAACCAATACAATATGTCCATAATATTGAAAAAAAAAGTGATGATGATGATTGGAAAACTTTAAGCAAGTGTATCGCCATCTGTTGGAGCGCGACCGATGAAACATGACGAAAAGTCTTATCGTCTACATTCATTTAACGCTTTTCATATTCAAATTATTATTTAAATGATTGCTACATATCGGATTTTACACACTGACTAATGATTCGATAGTTATATAGCTAGACTAGTTATGCAGTTGCTATTATGAGAAGTTTTTCATATTCTCCACTTACATATTATTTTAATAAACAAACACACGTATTCTGTTAAAAATTTTCAAATTTAAAAAGTTAATAATTATTTTTATTTAATACGTTTAAAATTTACCTATGCATATTATCATCCAAATAAGAATTTAATACTTATTAAATAGGAAATATAGATTTTCCAACGCTTAAATGGGATTCATCGACACCACTGATATTTGTATGCCGGACAAGAGGATAATAAATATCAAGATGTCGGACCAAGCGCATGGTTCTATACACAAATATTATAGATACAGACGTTCTTTTGATAAAGGTAATTAAAAACAGTGGTTAAAAAACAATTCAACCAAATTTTAACTCCTCATTATCTCATAATAAGTAGTTTGGGGTTTCACGACTTTTGCGCTGATAACCAGAATTGTCTCACTCACAATCATCTGCTTGGTACGCCATCTTAATATTTATACATACAGTTGTTTGGAATTATTATTGGCAGTAACGGATAATTACAGAGAAAAGTCATAAAAAATATGGTATCATATTTCAGGGATACGTCAAATCATACAATATTTTATAAGCAGTAATTTATTACTAAGCTCAGTTTATAAATTAAAATTATTGTTCAAATTTAAAAGCGATTTTTTTTAAATTTGAATTGAAGTTTTTATGAATGTTTGAAGTCAAAATATTAGGGACATTTACCAAGATATCTTCACACTAAAACTATCTAATTACCTATTCTATATCGGATTGAAATATTATCTAACGCGGGTATACCCATTATTCAGATAACAAAAACACTAATGAGCGGTAGTAAAAATATAACTCGTAAATTGAATATTGTTTACAACACAACCTGATCCAGGAAATAAAAATACATAATTATCTTGATGGATACATTTGTGGTGGAAGCAGCGTCGGAACTTTACGATGGATTTTTCGGCATATCAATGATATTATTTGTGATTAATAATTAGTATTCCGTGTATAAAAACAGATCTTTGTGAACATTTACTAATATTATAGTCGATTGTTTCGCCCACGCTTTGAAGTTGACGTCACGTAAAGTAGAAGAAATATCAGTCTAGATTTATTAGAAGGCTACATGATCTCACTTATACCTATAAGCTTGTCACGATTTTCATTTTATTTCAGAATTAAAAGAAATAGTAAAGATTTTCAACCTATAAAAATATTAGGAAGGCCACCGTTGACAATAACAATTTATTCATAATTAAGAGCATTCTAGGTTAGTTTTATCATCGATAGTTTATTGTATTATGAATAGCGTGAGACTCAATTTATTATCAAAAGTACACGCTGGATTTTTTTTATCATTATTAAATACGTTTTGTGAACACCGACAAGCACGTGAGAAAACCAGCTTGTTTTACTATCATTATTGGGTAATTTTAAAATAAAATTCATTCATCATTTAATTACTGCGTCATTATGAAAACGCATAGATGATTTGGAAAATTACTCGGCTTTCTAATATCCGGAAAATTATTTATTTTTTTATTTATGCTCCGAGGAGCGTTTTATTTTAGAAAGGGTCTTTTTGAGAGGTTTTTTTAGACACAACAACGTGTTAATTGTCTGTCGGTGATCTTAACTATTACTAGTTTCACAGGTCAGCGACCTAATAATCGCCTCAGTATTTACCTTAATAATCGTAAGTCGTAATAATCGATCAAATCAATTAAAAAATTCTTGACTTGAGCGGGATTTCAACCCATGACCACAGTATTTGTAGCCACGCTTCTTATGAGCCCCTGAGCTATTACGCTTGTTAAATTAGCAACAGAAAGATATACACATCGGCCGTATTCAATATATTAATGTAATGAGAGTGTGTGCGTGTGGTGCGTATGCGTTACATCAATATACCAAGCTCTAGTTTATTCGTATACGCATCAATACTATCAGCTCTAGTACGACTCACTAACACGCTCTTATTACTTATGTATTATATTAATGTACCTGTGATTTAGAAGCGAAGTTAATGGATTTATTACATTTTAAATTGATCAAAAAAATACGTAGTCTGCCTTTCAATCAAATATTATTTGCGTAAAATTTTATATCAATTTAAAAGATTTGTAGTATGTATTGTTATTAGATATTATCGACGCCCTTTTTCATGGGCTTAGAATTCATATGGTATTTATTTATTTTAAAATAATCATCAGCTTAAAATGCGATAAAGATTTTCTAACACAGTGTTTGTGTTTGACGAGGGAAGTTAGTGAAAAGTTAAAATAGGACGGAAGTTGATTGTAGCAGAGAGTAGAGCCGTCGCCATGGCCGTCATGGAATTAAATTTGACACGACAGCCATATTTTATGGCGGATGTGCCATATTTAATGGCGGTACACCATCCTTGAAGATTTCCTAAAGGATGATCGATATGACAAACGAGCTCGACGTGAATCTGGTGGCGAAACGAATGTGAATACCGTCAAATTGCGCAAAATATTCATTAAAATTCACAAATATGAACTTGATTTGTCGGATGCATACAGTGAAAACTTATTTTGAAATACGCACCTACAAATAAAATAATATACTCGAAAAATATAGGTTTTCAATGAGACTGCTCGTCGAACTCTCTGGTTATTAATAAACTATACATTTTATTTACCATTACAATTAGATATATTACATAATGGTAGCACTAAATGGACTGTTTACTTAATATATAAATTATATTACACAGGTAGTTATTGTTTACGGTTTCTGGTAACCCACGTAGAATCCCACGTGAGGTTCTACAATCGAAAGCAACTTTCTATTTTCAGGCAACAACTACTACCCAAATAAAAAAGTTTACAATATGCAAAATATATATGAATCTAGATTAAATGTAGATGAATTTTGTTTTACGAAAGAAGAATTTTTATTGATTGGTATGATTTTTGTTACGGTATTTTGAGTTTAATTAATTAATTTGTAATAATTTATGTGTTATGTTAGCACACAACATACTTATTAATTATTAATAATATATTAAATTAGTCGGCGCAGTTTAATGTACATGAGTATTGTAATAAACAATCGAGTCTTCGTTAAATTGAATTTCAAATGTATAAAAACGGCGAATCATCATTCAATAAGAGTGTTTTTAATGATTCGTTCGACTGAAATGATGGTATTCAAATTGTGTTTTTTATTGAATCTGAATCAAATGATGATTGTAGATATTAAAAGTTCATCTATTGTGTCTTTAGTGAAAATAATAACGATTAAATACCTATAATATGTACCGTACTCGTTGCGATGCGTTTTAAAACAATTTCATAATACAAAATGCATTTTTATGAATAACGCAATTCTGCACAAATATGCTACATTCTTATAAGTGGAATATAATGTCCTGACGCACTTTACAATAATTAGTTTTATATATTTCAAAGTTGATATATTATTAAATGATTCATCATATAATAGGTTCCCTTTACTAATATACTGGATCAAAGATAACTTTTTGGCAGTCCTAATCCAAGTGGGTGTAATAAAATGGTTTTGTGTATTTAAGCTGTGCAGCTTATTACTTTATTATTTGATTATTTTATTTCAACTATCTTATATTTACACAAAACATTATATGAAATACATCTACGGTTAGCACAATTATCATATTTATCATACATAATATATTATATTCACGGGACAAACTATAAAGCAAAATGCAAAAATGGTTATTTTATTTTTTTGTTCTGTTGATATCCGATAAAATTCAAATAAAATAATAAAGTTTACCACACAATAAAGCAATATAATAAAAAGGTAATGCACCGCGCAGTGCTCTACAATATTGTAGGCAGTTTTTTCACCCCGTTTATTTTAAATTAAATTATATAAATATTTGGAAGCATTCAAATTTTGCAATTTACTTTAAAATTACAATTGAGCTTATTGTCACTCATACGATCAATATTTAATATCAATCCTTACTAAATTCATTATTATTTTTAGATATGAATAAATTGTACAATGTTTTGAGTAGGTATATATTTCGTCAGGTGTGAAAGTAACAATGGAGATACATAATTTGGTTCGTTCAACAACACAATTTTGATTTCAAGGCAACTTCAAGGTTTTTTCGAATTAATTCTTATTATAAAAACAATATTGTCTGAGGATACATTGCAGTTGCTTATTCTGCGGTTTGTGCAATTGTATTATTGTGACTGACTAACCTTTGAAAGAATAAATAGCATTGTTTTGTGAATAAGTTAACCAAAGGGATGTCATTGTATTTATATTGCAACATATTAATTTTAAATGCATTTTCCTATACTAATAATATTATTATTATTGTACAGTAGAAGGAAGTGGACGATGAGTCACATCTTCAAGATATTATGAGTCAGGGATGAAACCGGTATATATAGGAATGATTAAAGATGTATTCGAAGAAATATCTAAGTGTCCTTTCATTATAAAATCAGTAGGTACTAGAAAATATCATTACTAAATTACCTCTCATCGAATATAACATATACTTATTTCTATTATATACTATATGGACTATAGATATGGGGTTTTTTCCATTCTTTCCATAATTTAATTACTATTATTCATGTCAAATTTAAATAAAAAATTCTCATGTTAGTTATAGGTAAAAAGATTTATATACTCTGTAGACCTAAGTCTATTTCCAAAGATGTATTGTTATATCCATCATTATAAAAACATGCATTTTGTAATATACATACATTTAAATATGGACTATAAATTACAATTAATCACACTGATTTTTTATGATTATGATTTTGATAAATCACAACAAACAGCCTATAATATTTCTAATAAATTAGTTATTATAATGCTTCTTGAAATAATTTTTTTTTTAATTACAAACCATCACATTTATTTAAATTTTTCTCTGATATTTTAATAAAATTGATTTGTTATTTTAGTAAATATTTTTTAAGCTAATTTTTAATGTATCAACCTACCTATTAAAATTATAAAATGATTGAATAATTAAAATATATATGATATAAAAGTTTGTTCAAAAAAAATCAGTAAAAAAAAAAATTATTATCAACAAAAAATACTAATTGTATATTATTAAAAATTATTTTCAAAGTAAAGCAAGATACTAAGATCCTACAAAATTGCAACTAACAATGCATTAATGTATGTGTAGGTGAAAGCAGATTTATTATATCAAAAAATAAGTTTTATAATACAGTTATGTTCAATTGAATATTGTGATGGACGGAAGAAATTCAAGTCAATCCATAACGAAATAATGAAAATACATTAAAATAACAATTAATAGATTAAACTATTATCTCCTTAGTAATTAGTAAGGATCTAAAATTAGCCAGTGTTTACATTTTGTATAATCACTAAAGTCGATACCACTGATATATGTACAATTAGCAGGCCATACAACTGGATGTTTAAATATCAAGATGGCGGACCATGCTGATGAGCTTGACAGAGGCAACAATAATAAGTCTCACTCAGACTCGTCTACATCTTGATATGTATGTGTAATATCGTGATGGTATGTACTGACCGTAGCAATCAACCGCCGGCAATAATATAGATTCAATAAGCTGAAATACAATGTGTTGAGGTTACTTCACTTTCCCGATTCAAATCATTACTATTCTACTGGCCTTATCTTTTTTGATACTGGATCTCTTTATTTTTACGATCCGAGGTCTATTTTCGCAGGCGGTGGTTAATCTACCAAATCTAATAAAATACTAATTGAAGCAATGGAATGGAGTTCGCATAGACAATATATTGTATGGACAACATCCGCTATCTATTGTTCATTCTTACACAATCTAATTCCAGTAGGACGACGCCATATTTCAACCGTTACGAAACAAAAAGAATTATCGGCGAATATATGTAAAATACATGCATATACTTTGGAATGTTTCAGAAGATAAATAAATATAATACACACTATCTAGGCAACCTACACACTTTATCTCGAAAATGCATATTTGAATCCCTATCATCCGCTGTTTATAATGTGTATTATTTAAAATAAAAATCGCCCTCGTTTGTTCAAGAAGAATGCGCACAGTTGATACTGAAAATATTTAGAAAACATTTATGTGGTTATCACAGTTCTCGTCTACTTATGACTAATTTTTTTCATCCATTGCAAAATATTTTTAAAACTGGGTGAATATGTAGACTTTCGAGCTAGATGAACGACACGAGTGAAAAGTAAAGTTATCATTTGTTTGAGTAATGGGTTGGAGATGTAGAATAAATATGGATGGCCACCTGGTTGTTTATGTGACAATTAAAACGCAATATATATTTTAAACAAATCTTAAAGAAGTAGTCTTTGGTAAAAATGAGTCTAGAATTTATTGAAATGTATAACACCAGTATTGTACTTATTTTGAAAAATAAGAATTATCACTTAAGGTATATATCACAGCTAGGCAACATGAGCTGTCTTTATCCCCCCATGTCCCCATGTAAAATAATAATGTTTTGAATGTATTACAACTCGATATGAGAGCAACAATTAAAGATGATTGATTTTTATTACCTTTTCTATATTTTAATGTATGTAACTAAATCTAGATTCCTGATCTCGTTTAACCAGACTCTGGATTCGGCGTGGGTACAAATAGGGGTGGTTTTACATTTTTGAGATGTAAGAATTTGTATTGATCGGTGTTCTAACGACCGTAGAGTCGGTACGTCAATACATTCTATATCAGATCAATCTCGAAGTAAATATTCCTTATATTGATTTATGGATTAAAGGTAAACTAAGCGACAAATATGTGACAATGCTAAAGAATTACTAATAGTTCACTATCAAAAAACATGTGAAGAGATGTGGAATAATACAAATAAATTATTTTTTGTTTGGTTACTGGTAAAAATGTGGCAACCTTACCGTTACGCTATTTGTATTGAATTAATTTACAACATTAACCATTTTAAAAAAAGAATTAAAATAAAAGGCAAGTAAATACGGTCAATTGAACTTCATTAAATGGTAAGACGCGTTCATTATATCAAGATTTCCTTGATGTCTTCAGTTTATATCTATTCCTTTATTTGCTTGAGAGCTTTGCTGAATTCAAATAAATTAATATGTAATTCCAATACAAAAAAAATTAAGAGGCCTAAGATTCGTTTAAAAAATAATTTAATAATAATACGATGAGTGAAAATATGATGTCATTATATTTTACCACACTGACCGTACACTGAGTTATGTAATATTATGACCACATTTATAAAATATTCAAATTGTGAAATGTAAACGAAGTGATTCAGGCATAAGATGACTAGAAATACAGATTTGTTTTTACTAAAAATGTGGCGTTTTTCCGTTTCATATTCCGTTCGCACAACTTAACCAATGGCATAAATTAATTTGATTAAATGGTTAAGGTTCAATATGATTTTTTTTCTTCGTTAATATCTTATTAATGTTGAGAGCCGCTGATAATCCAACCATTCAACGTTCACCTGTCTACAAACGCTTCCATAACAAAATGTAACAAACAAAAGATTCACTCGAAGAACTATGAAGCCATTTTGGAGCGATCGATCGACGGATGTGTGGATTTAATTCAATATACTTTGAGGTTGAATGCAATGGATATTATACTAAAATATCAAATTACCCACACAAACAGATCGGTGTATTTATAACTAAATCGATTTTAGTTTACCAACATAACATAAAGCCTTGAAGAAAGATGATTTATTATTATGTGCTTGTTTTACTAAAATATGTCAACATAGAAAAGTAGCTACTTCTTTACACAGTAATAATACTAACTTTTGCGATAAAACATTGAAAATGAGCAAAGGCTATTGTGAAAAATATATATTACAATGCTTTCTTAACAAAAATACTGAAATACACTTTCTATAGTTAATTGATACTCATATACTATGTATTAATCTATTTCTTAATATTTGTGGTTACCTTTATGTTTTAGTTTTTTTTTAAATCTATTTAATTAATTTTCATAACATGGTTAGCTACCTTAGATACCTAATTATTAATTTTGGTCACGTTTAATTGATTATCAGATAGATCAAAAACAGATAAAATCAATAATTAAATATTTACTCAGAAATTCATGGACTGAACAAATGATTTTCATTGTGTAGGAAATTTTTAAGATTATTTAGTGATTTAGAATACGTACCTATAAGATTTTTTAAGCAATTAGAATAAATATAGAAGTGATTTAATCAAATCCGGGTCCATCATCATAAATAATAATTGACGGGTTATGTTAGTATTATTATATACTACATTTAATACCTTATGTATGGAATATTATTTACTTATGTACAATCTTTAATTGAAATCAACTAAGGATATACCTGGCACATAGTAATAGTAAAATTAAAATTAAGACCTACCTCGGAAAACTAAACATTGATGGGCCACCGCCAGTATGGAAAATATAAGTGACAGTTGGGTTCGAACCAACAATAAAAATCACTTAACCGATGTGACTAATTCTCAATTTAAAGAAATATATCAGTGCAGACTGCAGAGATCATCTAGTAAATTATTATATGAAAAAATGTCACATACCAAACATGTAAATCCACCAATTTATATATCTATGAAATCCACATTTTGATTGAGAATGTCAACGTCTACTGTATAGTGAATTACATATTTAAATTTTTTTTCTTTTTTCGGTTTTTAGAAAGTACATGAACAGTATTTTTTTTAGAATTAGACAATTATTGCTTTCTTTAGAAATATTAGACAGTGGATAATTCAGATTATATAAATGTAATTCAGAGATAAATATAGGTATGTACTAAAACATAGGTTATTTTAAATGTTTTATTTCAAACTTAGCAATATAAAACGGTAGGTACAAGATGTATTTCATTTTCTTCGCTTACACAATGAGATGAAAAAGAAACGGAAATCTATCTATATACATAAATAAAATATTTCATAAATAACAAGAGATTAGTGATTTTTTCAGTTTATCTCCAAACAGTGAGTGTGATTCGATGAATAAATGTATTATTGCCATATTATGTTAACAATTGTCCATTTGCGAAAATGAAATGGTACAATTTTGATGAATGATAAAAAAAGGATCTAGTACTATAACAAAGTTTTAATACCACAGACGCTCCTTCATAATGTCACGAAACACACAAACTGTGCAAATTAAAACCACAAATTGGCAAAATTTCAAAAAGTTCACTTGTCTTCTTTTTCACACGGAACCAGCAACTTGATTTTACCACTGACTAGGTAAAACTTATACATACAAACGCACACAAACATACTTAACTACTTTCATAGTTTCAAGTCTTTTGATATCACATTTTGTTTACAACTCATCGTGACCATCCTGTAATATGAAAAAAAAACAGTTTTAATCAAAGTATTTAAAAAAAATTTAAACTGTTCTATAATGAGATCTTACATCTGAATTTGAAATCTGTTGGAAATCATCTTCCTCATCATCTAAATCTTCATCATCGGCTGCCGGTGTGGCTTCACCGTTTTCTTTATCTGCTTCAGTGGCACGTTCTGCGGCATCCTGTTCATCTTTCATTTTCTTTTCACCTTCCTGTAATCATAGTCACAAAATAAATAACGTTCATTTATGACTTCCATATTTTGATTTATCTTACCTGTTGTTTTTTAACTTTCTCTCCGGCAGCTTTAGCTACTTCCAGATCATCGGTGATGAGGAAGTTATCGAAGATGGTTCCGGCCTTAACTTGCCACAAGTCCAAACCGACGGTGCAAAGTTCTTTACGGAGGTACAGATTATCATCAGACACGTATTCGGGGTTGTCAATTTCAGGATGTACCCAGACACCTTTGTAAGAGGGGTTATCAATCTGAAATTGAATTATTAGTTATTATCTGTTGTTGTTGAATTGTTGCAGTTAATATGGATAATAATAATTTACTTGTTTGGGAGCCCATTCTCCTTTGTAGTCGGGGTTGTCGATCATTGGTGGTTCCCATTCTCCGTCCATTTCATCATCCCAATCTTCAGGCTTGGTAGCATCAGGATCGGCAATGTGCTCAGGTTTGTCCCAGTCTTCGGGTTTCTTATCGGCAGGGTCGGGAATTGTGGCTTTGTCATCCCAGTCTTCGGGCTTTTTGGCAGCAGGATCCTGATAATAGAAACGTAATGAAAATCAAATACAATAGATATAAATAAAAATTTGATAAGATAAAAATCAATAGTGTACCTTGATCTTCTTAGGTGGCAAGAAGTCCCAGTCGGCTTCCAGGGTGCCGGATTCAACCTTTTCATTATCGATGAGAACTTCATAAGTGTTGTCTGGCTTAACGATCAAAGTGTACATGTGGGTGAAGACGTCGTCCTTGCACCTGATGTCCTTGTTGATGAGCAGGTTCTTGCCCTTGTAGCTGAAGATCACGTGGACCTTCTTGGTGCCAGGGCCGCAGATGTCAGGGCCGAACATGATCTCGTAGGGAGACTCGCCGTGCATGTCCTTCTGGGGAAGCTTGCAGTCAAAGATCTTCAGGTAACCACCGCCGCAGTCGATGTCTTGCTCGTGTTTTACAGAAAACTGAATAACTAAATTCTTCTTCTCGTTGCTGAAAGGCTCGAACTTCTTGGAGAGGGCGTAGAATCTGGCATTTTCGGAAGTTTTCAAACCTAAATCGAAAACAACTTTTAATTTCACATTCGACAAAAATAATCACCGACGTGTCAAATATTAAAGTTGTAAAAATAAGAGGTGTATTGAGACAAGAATAACGGACAAATCTCACCTTTGTCGTTCTCGGCATCGTTGTAGAACTTGCCGGCAGTCAGCTCGAACTTGCCGAATTCCTTTCCAGGATGTTCGCTGTAAACCCAAGTCTTCTGCCAAGAATCTAATAAAGCAAGAAGAACATCAATAACAATTCAAAGAGTATATTTAGCGGCAATAATAGATCGGGCAACACTTGCCATCAGCGAAGTTCTCCTGGAAGAACACCTCGGCTGAAGCTGCAGCCACTAAGGCCAGAGTAGCCAACATTGTAAAGCCGTTCATCTTGCCGCGCTGTTCACTGTTCGCTGTTCACTGCTCCACGCCTTCACTCCTTCTGCCCAACTGACGAGACACTGTGATGTGTTCACGAAGCTCTATACTCTTTATTGGTCCACTGCTATTTCACTAAAGACACGCTCTTATATTGCTGTTTCACTCTGTTGTACGCTGTAAAGCGAAACAGACATATATACGTACATTCAACTGTTTTCTTTCGGCCAGATGTAGTTCTGTGATTGGTGGCAAGTGGGCCAATGGTGTTGTTCCAGCAGTTTTGCCGGCACACGGCAGCGCCTGATTGGTCTGAATAGGCGCCAACTTCGTATTTTCCCCCGGCTTCCTTATCTGTGAAAACGGACAACCTTTTCCGCAATATTTACTTAAAACTAAAACGCTTTTAATATACGAATAAAACCATCATAACATATGTACTCAAAAGGTATTCCTTACTTATTTAAGATTTTTTTTATATAAAAATAATATTGTAATATTTACTACTGTGAAGTGGTGACGCTAAACATTTTGGAGTTTAATGTTAAAATAATTATTGTTCCGAATACGTTTTAAAATATGGTATCAAGGTAACCAATTGTTATACACAATAAATATCGTACTTACATAATTGCTTTCAATCACGCCATTGAAATGGGTATTCAAGCCGCTACAATTTTAATGCACTGCTCTATGTATGTATATATGGTATTATAAAATCGATAACCATTTTACTGATAGATACATAGTTAATTGGTATAAACAATTCAAATAAATATTTGTTATCAATTTATAAGACATATCGTAGATTGACCTCGGAAAAACTTTCCGATTAAATAAAAACTCTTTTCGTCTGAACAAAGTTCAGATATACTGGTATAGCTTTTTTTATAATATATTCATCGAAAATGTATTTTAAATATAAAAATCTGATAATCATAATACAATAATTCAAGATGCTGAAATATATTTTCCGGATTTCTTCAATTACTTCACATTATATGGACTTGTCCTTAAATTGCAAGCTTATAACAATTTTTCTCCATCAAATGCAAAATCATTAATGTTTTATTAAAATTAATTAGTTAAATTTTTATCTATCTTCAATTTTATCAAGGCATGGTGTTTGACTATGGAATTTTTACCTAAATACAGCATCATATTCATGATTCAATAATCTAAATACGTGTATGTGTGCTAAGCGTGTACGCATACATATGTATATACAATTTTCAATCATTTATTATGTGAATGATTTTTTATGAAATATCAGTTAATTCAAATCATTAAATTGATCCCGTATTTTTTATAAATTTTTAAATCTGTTAAAGGCAAACAAATATTTTGGCCCCGCCATTGTTTTGGACATATACATGCTTCATAAATAATAAGAAAGATATAGTATAACGGTATTTTATTAATAATTTATTCACTAATAAAATGGTCATTGAAATCATATTTGTCATCGTTTGATTTGGACAATGATACTTCCTTCAAGCTGTCAAGTATTACTGAAGTTTTCTTCTCAAATCTGATTTTATCTTTCTTTTGTTTTTTTATTTCCTTCTTTTTTATTTTGTTTAATTGCTTGTTGCCTTCGAGTTGCATTTCTGAATCAGCTTTTTTGCTTCTTGTCTCCATTGGGGTCTTTTTACTTCCATTTCGTTGTTTAGACATAATCGCAACAGATGAAGATATTAATTTATCACTCTCATCTTGATCGACTTGCATCTCTTCATCAACGCTTTTTGCTGTTACTGGTCCGGAACTGGATATCTAATAGTAAATTTTTTTTTTATGTTATTCTTTTTATTCACTTGTAAATTAATATTTAAAAATTACACTAACCTGCATAGAATTAGTTTTCTCAACACTATCTAAAGCGTTCAAAGTATCTAATTCCATAGTTTCAAAACTATTTAAATCAAATTCTTTGGCAACTTCTGTGATAATTTTTGCATCTAAATGAATACTGCTGGCGTTTTCATCTTCAGGAGGTAGTGTATAATATTTTATTTTACCTATATTCCAGTCCTGCAACAACATTTTAGCAGCAGCTGCCTGGTCTGGTATTCCCCTTTTTTTGAAACGACCAGTTCTCGTTGCTAATTGTGCAAAGAATCCCTACATTTTTTTTTATAATATAACATTATTAATAAATTGTATTTAATTGAAACAATAAATATGTATTTAATTGAAACAATAAATATGTATTTAGTTTATACCTGGGGTGTCTCAAAATCAACTAAATTATAGAGTGTTATAATTGCATTTTTGTTCGCTCTTTGCAAAATGGCTGTAGCTGGAGTAAATGGATCTTTAATATTTGCAATGTTTAAAGCATTCTTTAATACAACAGCATTGTCACTTTCAGCAGAATTTTCAGAAAACACAATACCAGGACTGTCTAGAAGTTTTATTTTTGAATCTAGTTGGACTACTTGCATTTGCCTAAAATAATTGTAAAAAATGTAATTTTTTTCTTATCAATATAGGCAATAGTAAAACATACTTAGTCACACCAGGTGTACTGCCGATATTACATGCTCTCGATCTTTTAAGACTATTTATCAATGAACTCTTTCCGACATTCGGTAAACCTACAACACCCACAGTTATAGATGATTTGATACCTTTGTTGCGACAATAATTGGCCAGTATGGACATTAATAATTCAGCTCCAACACATGCAGATCCTGTAAGAAAAATTTTATGTCTAATCTTGAATGCCAATATAATGATTGATTATGTTCGAAAAATACCTTTCATTATTTTTTCATTATTTTTAGCTTTTGACATTTTCTTTCTTCCCAGTTTATGTTGCTGGTCTTGTGTGGAAGCTTTAAATGCTGTGGCTGGGACAAACCTCCTAAGGTATTTTAACCATTGTTCTAAGTTTTCCTTTGGAATCAAATCTGCTTTATTCAAGACCATTACAAGACGTTTGCTACCAGATTGACGAACAGCTTCTTCTACTTGAATACACCTAGTTCCTGTAATGTAACAATTTTGTATAAAACATACTAAATAATAAAAAAAAATAATATTGTAGAAAAATGTAGCACCTAACGGATCTCTTGCATCAACAACCTCAAGAATTACATCGGCTTCTTGAACTACTTTCCTAAATTCTTTATAATATGCTTTTAGTGAATTTTCTTGTTTTTTGTCCATATTTGTTGTATAAGTTCTATCACCACCGTCATCCCCAATTGGAGGTGTTAATGTATCGTGAATTTTACTTCTCATATCAGCATTTTGTACCTAGCAAATTGAAAGAAACATGATAACAGATGTCTAATTTATAAATCTTAATATTTGTTCTATACCAATAACTCCATCCCGCCAGCCTTTTTAGTTTCAGCTTCTTTTTCTTTTTGTAATTTTCGAAGTTCAGCCGATTGTGCTTTCTTCAATTGTTTTTCTTCCTCCTTGTGTTTTTTAACCTCTTCAACTTCCTTTAAGATCTCATCTTTAAACGGACAAATATTAGGCACTATGACTGGCTTTTGTTTGCTACCCTTTTTGGGATTCTTTTTAGCTTCTCTTCTTGCTTTTTTATTGTGTTGTCTGACTTTCTTTTCAACCTTGTATCGAAGAGCAGCTTTGACTCGTTTGGATTTCTTTTCTATAAAGGAAAGTAAGGTTTAAAACGTTTCAAATCATAGAATGAACAGCATAGCAAACTTACTAAGACAAAATTTAGCCATTTTTGAACAACTTCTTTCAACACGTGGTGCTGTCAACAAACTGACAGTACTTCTATCGTTGCCAGTGCACAACTATTCTTGTGTGATATTTATATATTCATTTTTAATAGATGAATTATTTCTATTATTTCTCATTAAATAAATCCATAGAAACACTAAGGTATAATAGATGTAACAAATGAATGCTTGATTTATGATTATTATAGGTTTTTGTGGTTTTTAGTCACAAATCCAAATCCATCATTATCCTCGTGTGACCCATATTTTATACCATATTTAGGGCTGGTTTCTTAAAAAAAAACGTGAGCTACGTGACTCTGGAGTTTGGAGCTTCATTCTTGTGCAATCATTATTGTACAAACTAATATATTGCACAAAAATGACCCGAGAGTTAAGACATTGTTTGAAGAAACCGGCCTTTTTTTAAGTTTGTGAGATGTTTATAAACGTTATATGTAGTAGGTATGCGTACGCATCAACTCTATGGCTTGTATGTATTGAATATTAAAAATAAACGTAATTATATTATAAAAAACTAACGTTTATGGATTCAAAAAAAATATATCAATTTGAAATTTTAGATAGGTACACGATGGTGACCGACAGCATCTGGTTGCAGTCTGCTGGCCAAGATAATAGGGCTGACACAACATGCCATAAAACAATAATGATTTTTGTTTTATGAAGAGAAAAATAACGGATGTTTTATTTGTTATCAGGTGATAAGCAAGACTTTCTAGTAGAACGCTGTACATAATTAAATTATGCATAAGCGAATTTCTTTATTTGTGCAGAGTTAAATATGTATACATTTTCGAAAGATCTATATTTAAAATAGTTATTGTGACTATTTGTGACATATTATCAAAATAATAAGAGTTCAATGAGTGCAAAAAGATTTGTGCAACACATCCCTGTTTAGTATACAACCACAAGCGATAGAATACCTGACCAGGTAGAAGAAAGAATCAACAGGTCGTTTCTCCCGTCGACGACCATTTGCCACCACCACAGCACTACCTTCAATCAAATACAGCCAGTGTCTCTTTGGACTCGGCACATTGCGCTGCTATCGCTGTGTCTTCAGTATAAGTATTTGTCGATATTGCGTGCTGACGCTGAATCACTCGAGCAGTGAACTCATGTGAAGTGAAGTGAAACCATCCAAACGGAGATGATAGGCGAAGGAGGCTATTACTATCAGGATCCTCTTCTGCAGCAGATCAGATGGGATGCGCCTAACTTAAACAACAATGGCCCTCAGCCGATGCATCGGGGCGCAGGTGTGAGCTATCAAAGACACCTGCCTCAAAATAATTCCTTCAACAACTATTACGGCAACAACCGCGGAATCTCTTCATACGAAAAACACGTTCTTTACGATAACGAGAGAAAAAAGTGTAGAATTGATGCCGAAGATATCGGAGGACCGTTTGTATTTGGAGTTCACAGTCCGAGTCAGTTCAAATTAAATATCAATACAGGAGAAGAAGACTATGAAGAGCCTTACGCTGAGACATCTTCGAGAAATGGACTCTACTGCAAAGGGAAAATTACCGTCAAGCCAGCAGAGAACCGCAGTTTTAGGCGAAAGATGTTCCGAATCGAAGATAATAGAACCGAGAAGAATGGCTTGACTAGAAGGCGTGAACCAAAGAATTCGAAAAAAGCAGTTAAAGACAAAATTAAATGTGTATTGGTCGGTGACGGAGCTGTTGGTAAAACCTCATTGATAACATCGTACGCCCAAAACAAATTCAACTGTGATTATAAGCCGACTGCATTTGACAATTATAATGGTGAGAAAAATATTTTATATTTAAAGTTATTCCAAATACTAGTTTAGGCATTGAACGTGGCTAAAACAACTGGCAATTAGTTATTTCAACGATTCCAATTAATTATCCCAAATACTAGTTTTCACATCAAACGTGACTAAAACAACTGGGAATTAGTTATTTTGTCGTTTAAAAGTATGTATGATTTTTATATACGAGGTTTTAGATACACCGTAGAAACTATGCATGTGTAATAGGAATATATAAAAGAAAGAAAATGAAATTGTGCAATGATAAATATGCGATACAATAGGCGTGACGAAATAATTCCAGAATAGAATGTAACGAAATTGATTTTTTTCAAGCACTGATGATTGTATAATATTAATATGCTTTTCAATGATTCTATTGTACATGGAATAACTATTTCAAGTGTATGGCTATGAAAGGTCTTATCATTGTTTTCAAGTTCACCTACTCAACGCATCACTTGAATAATGTATGTGAATTGTGGGCATTGAATAATTCTGTATGACGAATCTGTTTTTTTTTCTCTTGGCGCTTATAACATCGATGTAAGATAAATTATATTGTCCTAATAAGGTAAACAAACTGGGATGATGTTATGAGACGTGTTAAAAGTGCTGTAAATAAAATAACGTGCATTGATTGAAATAATTCTCCACCATTTATATGAGGCAATTGAATGCATTTTATATAATATTGAAATCAATCACTCTTGTGGGATAGTATCTAATAATTGCATTACCAATTTATTTTAATAACATTTAGCTATGATATAGAGTAAAGTAATTCTTGATTCATCACACGTATGATATTTTCGACCTTGAATGCCTTCAAATATAATTAATTATGATTTATGAGTAGTACGACATACCTATCACATAATTAATATTCCCTTCCGGATTATGAAACTATTTGATGTACAATAAGAGCTCAATACAATTTAATATCTTGTGGGAGATTTTCAAAATAATCACAATTAATACTTCGTGTTGCAAATTCGGCTTTGGTGTATTTTAATAATCGCAGTTTCTTTGATTGCTGTATTATAAAGAGAAAGAGATAAGATAAGATTTGTATTTTTTCTACACTTACATATTTCTATACAAACATAAAAAAATAATCTTCTAAAATGAATCATACCTACATATGCATTTTATTTGTGCAATTTTTAATATGTTTTGTAATATTTCTATTTAATTGCAGTTAGAGTTGAAGTCGATGATAGACCAATAGCTGTGGAAATTTGCGACACGGCAGGACAGGTAATTAAATTAAATACACTGTGAAAACAATTTATTTAAACTGTATATTTTCAGGATTCAATGCAAGGACTCCGTGAGTTGTGCTATCCTGGGACTGATGTTATTATGATATGCTTTTCTGTGGTACAACCTCATAGTTTTAAATCCATAAGTACTAGATGGGCTCCCCGAATTGCATCCATAAACGCCCCTTTAATATTAATTGGAACACAATCTGATCTAAGGGATGATCGTAATACGCTTAATGAATTAATGGTAAGAAATAAATTAACTTTGAACTTTTTTATTAATCATTTTCAAGATATTTTAAATACTTTTTTTAAATATTAAAGGTAAGAGGAGAATCCCCCATTTCCGAAAGTGAATGTAGAGAACTGGCAACTCATCTGAATGCATTTTACGTAGAAACTTCTTCAAAAACTAGATGGAAACTCAAAGAAGCTTTTGATTCTGCAATTTTGGCGGCGTTGCCTATTCAAAAAAAGAAGAAATCTCTGCTAAAAAAGTTATTCTGTTTTTCATGACGATTATTTTAGAATTAAATTTGTGATATTGAAACGAATATGTGAATCTTATTTTTTTTTTGTATTTAGAATGTAAATAAAAAAAAACGTTAAATTGATTTTTTAATATGCATAATTAAGAGACATTTATCACTCATATGAAAGAACAGAATTGTTTTACAATAAGAATGAAAATAACAAAAAGCATATACACATAAATGCTGAGGTGTACAGCCATAATAAAATTTGGCGGTGAAGTTTGACAGTCAAGTGACAGCTGTCATTGAGTGACAAGATGTCCTCAGAAATAATAGAAGAAAACAACAAAGACGAAGAACAAAACGACGAAGTAAAGGGTGGGGCATCTGCTCAAGTAAGATTATGTCGTCTCCCAATGTCGAGAATTAAGAGTATTATGAAAATGGATCCGGAAGTTCAACTGGCAAGCAGTGAAGCCGTATTTCTCATTACGCGACTTACAGTAAAATTATATATACTACATTTTATTTTAATTCTTTTGTTAAAATAGTATGTAACTATCATAATCTCCACATTACAGGAAATGTTTATTGACACAATGGCCAAGGAAGCATACACTTACACAGCGAAAGCAAAGAGAAAAGTCGTCAGCAAAAATGATTTAGACGCCGCTATAGATAATGCAGACTGCCTATGCTTTTTGGAGGGCGCTTTAGATTTTTGAAATTATATATTTTTATTATTAAAAAGAATACAACATCGTTGAACAAATATAAATATATTTTCACTATTTAAATATTACATGCATGACCAAAAATTATACTTGTTCATTTCTCGATGCATTCCATACATTAATATAATATCTCAATTTTGCCCATCGCCTGTTACATTGGTATTCGTAGTATTTAAACTGTCAGTACAATCGCATCGTAAGGATTCAAAAGCAAATTATTTGTTGTAATGTTATCTCTGAAAATAAAGATTATAGATAGTAAATGTATTTACATATTTATATATAATATTTTACCCTTTTTGATGTTTTGCATTGATACTTGAAGTGTATACAGTCAACTGTGAAGGTAAAGATCTAAAAACACTCAGATCAACTGTTTTACTTTCAGATGCCAGGTTTATCACTCCAATTATTGGACTTTCATTAGGCAGAAATCTGTAATGTATTGAAAAAAAAAATTTTTGTAGCATCAAAACGACCACATAGAATGTCAAATAGAATCCATACCAGAGTACTAAATATATGGGTTCGTTAATAAAATACATTTATCATAGAATATAATAATCGCCTACCTACCTTACTATGGCAAGATTTTGTGGTGATAATACTTTTGTTTCCAGCTCTCCCTCGCTCAATACTTTTTTACTTCTCAACCCGACTACATCGCGATAGAACTATAATACATTTATATATATTTTTATAATGTTTTGAATGAATATAAGTAAAAACTTACCTTATAATGGCTTTTTGGTGCAGCCAATTGAGCTTTCAGATTGACTTCTCGGTAATTTTTGGCAACAGGCAACCAAGTCTCATTTCCTGTGGTAAATCCAGCCAAATTTGAATCATCCCAGTGAAATGGTGTTCTAGCCGGATCTCGCGATGATTTCCAATAATTTATTGGATCGTCTGTATTGCATGCTTGAGGATCTTTAGTTTCTTCCCAGCTCACCTCTCCATCGGTCATGGCAATTTCTTCACCCTTTTATTTAAACAAAAACAATCAAACATATTTATTAATTCTTTTCATAATATCGCTGGAATAAATACTTGATATGTCAGTGCAACTCCTGGAAGCAATAATGCTATCATATTCATAATATCTGCTCTATTTATACCCTGTCTTGATGCCATTCTCTTTTGATCGTGATTGCCATTCTATAAAAAATATACTATAAAAATGTTGTTCTATTAATAAACAATTTCAAACTAAATAACTTATACATACCACCCAGTTAGCTGTTTTATCGACTGGCATATATGTCATCCATTTATCAATAACAAATTTTATATCTCTTGCGTCAGATTCGTTGTTGATTCCTTGTAAAAATTCAAAATTAAATGGCATATCAGCACCATCAGTTGTCTCGTTGCCATAGTATATCATTATATTTTTGATGTCCGCATAAGCTTCAACCAACATCACACGAGGTATTCCATCTTTTTCTTCATACTCCTTAATAACAGCTTTCCACTGATATATCATATCATATGTAGGTTTGAGCCCTTGAGTGTAAATATGTTGTACATAATCAAAATCATCTGGTGTGGGTCCGATTATATTCGTGCGAGGTTCATCGGGATATCTGCCACCAAAATCTTTAGGATCTGCTTCAAATAAAAATGGCACAGCGTCACATCTAAAACCTGCTACACCTTTATCCAGCCAAAATCTTAACACACTCTGAAAAAATTTAATGTAATTTAAATCAACCGTAACTTTTATTATAAGTGTTTGTTGAAGCAAAAAAATATTTTGAATACCTTCATTTCTTCAACAATCAATGGATTTCTGTAATTTAAATCAGGTTGTCCAACGGCAAATTGATGAAGATAATATTGACCTCTTTGCTTATTGAATTCCCAGGCACTTTTTCTAAATGCACTTACCTTAAAATATGTAAAAAAAATTGAAAAGTTTCTGTGTAATGGAATTTAAAAGTTAAGTTGGAATATTTACCCAATTACTTGGTGGTAAAAGTTTTTCAGGATTCTCTGGATCTTGTATTCCATCGGCCCAAATAAAATAGTCTTCATAACCTTTTGTTTTATTAACTGATAGATTAAACCAATCACTTTCATTACTGCTATGGTTTGGTACAAAATCCAGTATAACTTTAATGTCTGGATAAAAATATGTAATTAGATCTATATACAGAGTATTCAATAAAGATGAACACCTGAGTTATTTACCAAGAGCCTTGGATTTAGCGAGTAAATTTTCAAAATCTTCCATTGTGCCATATTCTGGTTGAATCTTTTTGAAATCGGCTATATCATAGCCAAAATCGTACATGGGAGAAAGAAAAATAGGGGATAACCAAATGGCTCCTATTCCAGCATCTTTAATATGAGGTAATTTTTCTGTAATCCCTGTAAATGCAAGACTTGTATGTTACAAATTCTGGATACACTTTCTTAATGTAAAACTTACCATTTAGATCACCAATACCATCCCCATTGCTGTCTTTGAATGATCTAGGATAAATTTGGTAGATGACAGTCTTTTGCCACCATTTAACTTCGCATGAAGCAATGGAGACTAAAATAAAGGTGACGGCCAACAAACACCAGGAGTGTTTCATGATGGATGATTCCTCGACTGATATGCTGTGCATTTATATAGTAAATTTATATCTCAAGTACAATCTATAAATGTTTAATGTTGATCAGGGCTACCATTTCAAATTTATGATGTAAAAAAAAATCTATGAACAATTGTAATATTGTTTATATTCCTTAAAATGTTAATCTGGTAATTAATAATTAGAGATTAGTTTTAATCCTTTAAATTTGTCTAGCTGTTTTAAAATTACTGGCATGATTATGTGGTTTTAAAATGTCATCATCATAAAATGTATATCAATATAACAATTAATACAATGGAACCTGAATATATTGAAAAAATATTCATATTATCTAAATTAAAATATTATCTACACTTTTTTCATTATCTGATAAAAGCGTTATAGCTCTAAAAAAATGATTGTAAGTGTAGACATAATCTAAAAATATATTATATTAAATATATTTTTAATGGGTGTGCGTCAAACCTGCAGTTAATTCAATGTCAGAACATACTTACTCTGAAAAACTAATCATTCTTTATCTGTGTGAACATCACTTAAATGTAAGTATTTACTGTGATATTTTTTTATTCTTCACGGAAACGGGCAGCAACTAATCTTTGAGTATTTACCTCTTATATGTATAATCAATTATAAAAATAAATTTTACAGTGTATGACAAAATAAAATATGTTACATCGCTTTTTTAAAATTGATTTTATTTTAATCACACTGATTTGTATTCACAGGATCGCTAAACATTAATTCATTAGATGATTTTTTTTATTTACAAAGCGTTTTGAAAGTTTGCAGCAACTCTTGATGGTTTTGGTTTTCTCGTACGTTTCGGTCTTTTAAGTACTTTTGTCTCGACAGGATTCTAAATATTTAACAAGTATTATATATAATCATTTCTGAAATAATAATTTACATCATAATATTTACCTCCTGATTTTGTATTATAGGTTGATTTGAAATTGGTTCATTTGATATTTTACTTCCTGAAACACTCTGTGTTGGGACAGTGTTAATCGGAACAGTGACACTATTCGAAGGGTTAACTTTCCTACTGAAAAAAATAATTGTAAATTAATAACACACTGTAAACAAGTGTGAAATTGAGTATTTTTTTACTTTTTACGAGATACTGCTTGCAAAGGAACAAATGGTGCAGGCACGGAGATTTTCACACCGGACTTTTTATTTTCCGCTGGATTGTGTTTCTAAAATTGATAATTAATTGAATGAAAATGTGAATTTTTACGTGCTAAGAAAATATTGTTATATACCCCATTATGATTTGATTTTTTAGCTTGTTGATCTTCCATTACAAAATCTGGGATGGGTAATTGTGTGTGATGAGGTGGTTTTATTAGTATATTTTGATTTTTTGGATTATTTTTTATGTTATTTGATTCAGATAATTGTTTTCCTTTATTTATGATACTTTGAAGATGCATTTGCTAAAATTATCATCAAAAATGATTTATTAAAATGCAAAAAATAAAGACATTTATTAGAGATGTATTGAAGATATTCTGATGCATTATGATTTATGATGATAATTAAGATCCAATTAGTCAAATTATCAAGCTTAATTCAGGATATGCTAAATGAAAATGATAATATTTAAATTAAAACAATCTTTAAACAAGTATATACTTATTTTGATATCATTATTAGCCATTGGAATGAAAATACATAATGTATCCACCACCACATAATTTAAAATACAAATTGATTATACCACCACCATTATATACAAATGTAGAAAATTAAATTGACTTACCAAATTCATTCCATCTAAGTTCGATTGTTGAGGATGATCACTTCGAGGCGGTTGATAGAATTGGGGACAGAATAAATTCGTGGGGATGGGAGGAATGATTCTTCGAGGTTTAACAAAGTTACTAGATGTTGTGTTGCCAGACATCTGAGCTCCGTTGTCACATTTTGGAAATACACTAGTGAAATTAGTAAAAGGTGAAGCAGCTGCAGCGATCGGGATATTATTTTGGATCATCACATTTGATGAACGGTGTGGATTTATGAACTTATTAGGTTGATATTGCGTCGCACTCGAAACACCCACCAGTGGATTACTTTGTACGTTGGTAGATTTTTTTGAATTTTGTGGTTTAGGCTAAAAAAAAAATAATACGTAGTAAAAATAATAAACGCTTTCTATTTGATTTATTTATTACCTGGTCAGCAATTTTCAGCACCGATTTTAAAAATAGAGTACTCATATCAACTTCTGGCTTTTTCTAAAAGGCAAAAAACAGTTCTTTAAATATTATATAATTTTTTTTTTTACAGAAATAATGTATATTTTTTTATTATTAAATTGATTCAACCCATTCACATACAATATACAAATTTTTTGACTATTTTTTTATACATTCTGATTTTTTAGAGTATAATGGTAATTCTATTTGTATCAATTATATTTAAAAATATGTACCTGTTCAATTTTCAGATCCTTCGGGGTAAACATAGGCTTGGGAAAATTATTTGGAGGGATGGAAATATTTCTGGGGGCCGGTGGTATTTTATTTTGACTCGAATAGTTAGCAAATGCTGAATTGTGACCACCTTGACTGTGGAAACTGTTTTTATTTTCTTGTGTCTTTGAATCCACAGTCCTTTGAATTATTGTCTGTAAAACAATTTATTAAGTACAATATACTTTAGGTGAAATTTTTTATTAGATTATACTTTATATTATGTAATTTTTTTATAGTACTGTACTTTCCGAGTGTGTTAATGCTCTCTATACATATATGGTATGTTTGCTAATCAGATACAAAAATAATACTAATACAGTGAAACATGGCTGTCAGTATTTATTTAACAATACACTCACAAAAGAACAGGCCTAAGAAAATTATACTTTACCCTATTATTCTCGGCTTTGCATCCTCTTGTTATATTGATTAAACTATTAGCAGTCATTCTAGAACAAATAATATACATTCAGTATGCTAAGCTAAATCACGGATTAGTTAAAATTCTTACACAAAACATTTTCCTTTCACATTCCCAACATTTAATCCGCCCAGGAAACGTTTATCAAATAGTACATCATAAATGGGCTCAGTGTTTATTTTATCTAATAGATTGACAGATGACATATTGGGTTTAGAAGAACCTACTGTTATAATAGTTCCTTTCAGTCCCAACGGTACCTAAAACCAAAACAATATTTATTTTATTTTAAAATAAAGTTAAAGGTATATAAAAAATGTAATACCGTCACTTTTGGGTTGACATTAATCACCCTGTCATATATGAGAAACTCAGAATTTTTTGGATCGGGCAAAAGATATCCATTGTTTAAAAGTGGCTATAAATTTAAATGGATAAATATTATTGGATGCATTTCATATGTAACACAATAACTAAACTTACAATATATAAAATACTAGGTTTAACTTGAAGACATAGATTTTTTTTACTACTTTTTAACTGATCTTCTTGGGCTTGAATCGTTTCGTCAATAAATTCCACTTCGTCGGGATCTAAATATTGTGAGTTTATAGAACGTACTGGATTTTTTTGATATGGATGGTTTTCAATCCACTTAACTACTTCCAACACTTTTTCAACACTAAAAAAATATTGATTAAATTATTGTCCAAATGTAATATTATTATAAAAGGGATATTAAATATATATTAGTATTTATTTACATCCTTTATTATGGAATGGAATTCCATATATAATTAAAAAAGTAGGTAAACATGCATTCTATAATTAGTTTGTAAACCTACTAATGTTTAGTAAAAACGATGAGATTATTATTAGTTTGAGAACTTCACCTGTTTTCATCATCAGGAAAGAGATCTTTGTCAGTTTTTTCATATTTGTCTGTGATGTATGCCAATCGTTTGAACATGTCTTCGAATTTTGAAACATACTCTAAAATCAAATTTGCGCAATTTTGAGAATAGTACCAGTATGTGTCGGTGCATTTAGTGTAACCGGCGATTACTTTTTCCTAAAATGAAAAAAAATATGAGTATTATTGGAATAATTATATGTGTTGGTGTTAAAAAGAAATAAGTACCTCTTTATTGTATTTTAATAGAAGACCAATATTTTTTTTCACTGGCCGTCCACTATTTTGTGTCAGTGTAACAAATAAATATCCCATTATACATCCCAATAGTCTATGAGATATTCCTAAAAATAAAATAAGCACATCAATTAAGCAATTGAAATGAAATATTAAAAATGAATTTCTTATACTTAGACTATAATTATATTAGATAATTGGCTTACTTATTTAATTATTGTTTAAATACAATAGACAAGTGCATTTCACAGTATTTTTTTATAAATATGTAATATTCTCTAATAGTCTCTTTTTTATCACTAACCATTATCTTAAGTTTATTGACTTTTTCAATTATAATGTAATATACATTTGCAATATATTATTCATAAAAAAAATTACCACAAAATGAACTTAGTGTTTTCATCGACATGTAGTTATTGTTAGAAGTGAATTTTGAAAATATTGGTTCCTCTTCAATGAAAGCATTAATCTTAATTCTGCCCGTGGATGATGTCTCAACAATCTGAATAATAATTATAATTGTTTGGTAAAATGCATTAATCATATAGTAACTTTGTATCTAATTACCTCCGAATAACTGCCATAATGATAGCCAGATATTATAAAAACTTTGACACCCTTAGAATAGACATCAGAGAATGATCTGTATTTTGTGAAATTATCAATAGGTGCACATTTTAAATCGGGTATAACTGTTTGATAAGCGTACGGTACAGGTTTATCATACCAGTCCTCAACCAATACGACATCATTTGTGGCATTTGTACAGTATTTATAACCTATTAAATGTATATTGATAATTAACAATTCAATTGTAATGATATTTTAATCAAATAAATTACCTTTCAATTGAACAGTGTGAACAATAATGTTTATCTCGCCAACATCAATTCCAAGTCTCATCATATAGCTAAAATTTAAGTATCATTAGCAATACATACATAATAACAATATATGACGTAAAGCAGACTCAAGCTTAGTCATAACAAAAAAAAATCATACTTACTGTTCAGTAATTTGTTTAACTTGTTGACTCCAAACATTATTAGAATTATTATCCTTTTGAATAAATGCACTGTCTTTTTTAGATTTGTCTTCTAAATTATAAGTGTATATAAAATTGGAATTTGACACTGACACTACTCTAAAATAAGATACACACAAATTAAATTGATTAAAAATAAAAACAATTTCAAACATAGAATAAGTTTACTTTGATTTTATAATATGTGGCCATGAAGCATGTACAACTTTTCCAAGTAATTTGTTGGCAATTTCTTCAATTGGCGGTAGATTATTAATATAGTTTGTCACTTGCACTATGGCATTATCATTGTTTGAAGGCATATTGAAAACTTTCACCCTGGCCTTTGTTAATGTCGCCTGAGATAATGAATTAATAATAATTACAATGAAAGAAATTTCAAACCAAGATAAATTTAAATTAAAAATATTTTTTACTGTATAATCCAATGTTTTCAGGGTAGGGAATCCTGGATAGTACATATTTTTATATGGATTTGGCAAATATCCCCTGATAATTTTGTCATTGGGTAATATAAATGAGACATCCGGTATCGATATTTCCTTTGCATGGCTATGTTTTATCGGAAGAAAATATGCAGGAGATTTAACTTCACCTAAAATTTATATTAAAATAAATACAAATAAAGTGTAAATAGGATTCAGTAGATATCTTTTGATTAAAAACACAACCTAAATCTTCATCTGTATGACTATATATTAAAATAGGACCGTGAATATTTCGATTTTTTTCTTCTTCGGTTAGAAGATCATAATATGGTTTCATGGCATTCACTAATTTTTTCTATAGAAATTTCAAAATTTGAATGACAAGATTCGTTATTTTATATTATTATTCTAAATACTTACTTTGTCAATAAAAGGAATAAGAACCACAGCTTCCCAATCATTTAGTTTACCGTTGAGATCGGTTTCAAATTTTTTAGGATAGTAGTCAATAATCGGAGAAGACTCGGATGTCATCAAATGCCGAAATGGTTCAGGTACCAATTTTCGACTTCCAGAAGGCAATACAGCTAACAACTATTGAAAATTTAGTTGCACAATGTTTATTTATATTCTTTGAAACATCCATGCAAATATTCTTTTTACCTGTTCAAATGGTTTCAATGGAGCATCAAGGTCAAATAAAATATTCATATCTTTAAAGTTCTTAACATCAGATATGAAAGGTGCATAGTGATGAGGATAATACCAAGACCAACTGCAACAACCTTGATAGTAATATTTTAAAATCCATTGTAATGCTCGAATGTAACATTCCGTCTGTTCTGTAATTACATCTCTACAACAATATTTGAAATTAAGTATATTGTAATAATTACTTTAAAAAATATACATACTTATTATATTCCGTATATTTTAATTTATTAATATAATAATCTTTTTTGTGTAGATAGAATTCTGCTTTAAACATGTCTGTTTCTTCACCTTCAACAAAACAAATTAATACTGTTTATTTTCTAAATCATATATCAATATGTACATATTAAGAATATTTGTAAATACCATCATTCAACGGATCATCATCTAAATCTATATATTGATCATCACTATCATCTAAAAACTAAAAAAAAAAACAGTGATACGCAAATAACAATAAACTTGAGATTATAAAATGAAAATTTACCATATTATCAGTATCTTTAATGAGCTTCATTAAATCGTCATTTTGTTTAGAAAGAATATTGTCATCGAGTTTTTCCACAGAAACATCAAATGTTTCATTGTCATCAGGTATGTAGTTATTCTGTAATTTAATTATAATTAAGTAATTCAAAAGTATAAATATAAATGCCATAATGCAATTGGTTACATCTCTTTGAGATCTTCCAATTTTGCCTTCAAGATACTTCAAATCAGCAAATGTATCTTGGAATTTCTCCTTCTCTACATCAGCAAGATGCTTTATGAACACTTCAAACGTGCATAAATTTAATGTTCCTTTATCGGTTAAATATCCTAAAAATATATTTATATTTTTAAATCCGCATTATGTCAGAAGATATTTGTTGTAAAATCTTTACTACCATCAAGGGTTGGTAGAATCTTTTTGTAGATGTTAAATAGAATAGGGAGTCCATCTGCATTGATATGAAGATGGGGCAAATTAGGAATAAAATCATTCCCCACAAAGAAACTCATGAAGACCCAGTCGTCAACAATTTTTGCCAAGTCATAACCGAAAGGAAGAATGTTCTTGAGTGATGAAAATTCTATATCTATATAATCCCTAAGCAGAGATGTATGAAACATACAATACATCTTTTTTGCAGGATCACCAATGACCTTAGCATTTTTTCCATAAAGTACCTAAAATTTAATTCACTGATTAATATTCAAGAAATGATAAGAGATGGTATTTTTAATTATTACTTCTTCGCGAAGAATGGAAATATTCTGTTCATGGGTGGAGAGGCTCAACATAATTAAATCTGCATCCAAACCAAACAGACAGTGTCGAGTATTAGGATCATAATTGGGTTGAGCTCGAGAATATCTAATGTAATCCATTATTTTATGTTCTCCTTCTCCTGGACTCTATAAATAAATAATATGTAAGTTGAATAGTGTTTATAATTATCAATAATGATGTAATATACAAATTTTTTACCTCCTGGCTAGAATATATGATTTGACAACTTGCCCAAGAATTATCAGTAGATACTTTGTTTTTAATGAAAAATCTTAATTGTTCATGTAAATTGTACATAAACTCAGTTCCTGTACTGATACAATTTGAATCAAACGATTCAGTTTCAGGTAATTTTTCTCCGGCCGCCTTGGCTTTGGCTTCGGCTTCTTCTTTTGAACGAATTGAGCAAAATCTAAAATACACATTTATCTATAATATTTGTAGTTACTTTTGAAACAATAAAAAACAAAATTAATTTGATCACTGTGAATTAAGGGTTACATAAGATTTCACTTTAATATTATCATTAAGATATTTTTCTGACCTTCTAGCTCTTTGATGGTTCATTTTAGCTCTAGGAGCGATTCCATCCACAGCCATATAGAAAACTTTTTTGGGTCGTACCAATTGAAATATATAATCTATATAATGGAATATGTTTGTGAAAATCTCTTCTTCAGTAAGCCTTGCATGTACATCTTCTGTAGGATGTGAGCATGTGTGAAAAATTCCATTCATATCCAAATATAAGTTGTCGAAATCTGAAATCTGCGTTATATTCACAGCATTAGTAATTATGAAATTTTTGAGTAAATATTTTCAGTAGACATTGATTAAGATTAGATGAGTTTTATGTCTAGATAACCGACAAAACTTCAAGTCAAATTTTTTTAAGAGAAATTCTCAATTTGATTATATTTATTGTATATGTGCAATTTGTTGTTGCCAACGATTTGTAGCTTTAAAAATAGACATATGACATTAGCTGATAAAAGTATAATAATGTAAAGTGATAAAATGAAGGGCTAAATAATATTCAATATTTACAAATAAGAATATCACAATCACAATAGTACATAAATATTTTATCAGTGTACCTGATGATCTTGAAGAGTTTCTATAACACACGGATAGCGCTCGCAGATGTAGCGGAAGAATTTTGGGACACCCATGATTACAAGCTTTTTGCACCGGACTTTAATGGACTTTACTGGACTTTACTGGACTCTAATGAAGAAACTACAGGTGACAACCTCACAAGCGACTCCAAAAAAGACAGACTACTTGTCGAATAATCTCACGTTCCGTTTCAACATACTATCGCATATACCACAACGGTAGTAACGCAGCTCAACTATTGGATAGTTTTTTATTTAATGATTTCCTTGTCTTGCTTAAAATGCATCTGTTATTATAATCAGTATATTTCAGTATTTTCTTCTTAACATAAAATAATATCACAATGTGGGTAGGTCAGGTTGGTAGGTAGACACGTTTAGCTAATAATAAAGAAAAACTAGCGCTAATGAACTTCACTTATTCATAAAGCAGGATAGTTTGTACTTAAAAGTATGATTAAACGTTTGTAAAACAATTTACATGAAAAAATAAAATTTATAAATCAAAACGTGAATGGCAATAATGGTTGATTGTCTGTCACCGGTTGCGGTATTTTCTGCTTGTTGTTAATAACTGCACATTGTCTTTTGTGAGTAATATGTGTTGATTATACTAAGTCAGTTAACATACTTGTATAAATTTATTGTATAAAATGTTTGTAAGCAAATACATGCCATATACATTTATTGAGTTAATTATAAGTAAACGTATGAAATATAATCACGCATTTCAATATATTTCCAGTTGACTATGGATAATAGTGAGAGCGGTGATGATTTAACCCGTGGCTTCCTTAATGATGAACATCAAACGTACATGTTATCGCCTGATATCATAGGTATAAACTTTTTAATATATGTATATTATACATATACAAAATCATGTATGTTGAATATTTTTATATAAAATTTTTAGAACAAGGTGAAAATACAGATGATTCGAGTCATGATCAATATAAAAGAGAGCAACCATTACGAGAACAAGACAGATTTCTCCCCATCGCTATTGTAGCAAAGATAATGAAAAGAGCCATACCAGAAAATGCAAAAGTTAGTAAATATAAAAACCATATTTCAGTTACAAATCATCAGTAGGTATAATATGCTATATGCTTTACAGATCGCAAAAGATGCCCGAGAATGTGTTCAAGAATGCGTATCAGAATTCATATCCTTCATAACCAGCGAAGCCAGTGATCGCTGCCATTTGGACAAAAGAAAGACAATAAATGGAGAAGATATTCTATTTGCAATGACTACTCTCGGTTTTGATAATTATGTTGAGCCTCTAAAAATGTACTTACAGAAGTACAGAGAAATTGCACTACATGTCAGTTTAATTTCATCAATTATTTCTAAACCAATTGATAAGGTTCATTTGATCACTTTTATTTTTTATTTATAGGCCTACAGAGTTGATAAAAATCTAACCGGTATTGAAATAAAAGACACTCCTTCTTGTAAGAATATTTTAACGCTTTTTCTGCATTTATAAATGGTTTTTATTAATCAAACCCCATTATTTCCTTTTAGCATCACAAAACATCACCACAGGAGAAAGTAGTCAACAGGGTGAAACAGTTATTTACACCGCATATCCAAACAACGATTTCCATATTTCATGATTTTGAAGCATTGTTCCTCGAAAATCAACATTATTTAAGTGTATTGTGTTAACTGGATCTTCATATTCTCCAGTTGCAATCATTCCTAAGACATACTTTTATTTAAAAAACACATTTTTAATAAAATAATTTAACCACTTATAAAATAATTTTATTATCCCTTTATTTTATTCAAATACAACATATTCACTACAATACATAATTTTAATAATACACATGTTTGAAGATAATTTATCACATTTTTATTTAGTACAGTTTGTTCCCTTTAGGTAGTCCACCAGGTTTATGTCCTTATCAAGAATGTTTACAATATTTTGAGTAAATGGTATAAGAAACTGATTCATGATCATTAAAAACCAAATACACAGTAGAAGTAAAAGAAAGACTAAATTCATCTCTACCAAGTGAACAACCTGTATGTAATTATAGAAATTGTGGAGATTATAATATTAAGATATTTAGTATTCACTTGCAGTGAAGAGAAAAATCAGTTATAGGAAAAACGTGACGAACACTGATTAAATTTCAATTACAAAAAGTATTTTCTAATGCTAGGACTCTTAATTGACAAAATAAAATTGTAATTCTGCATTTAAATATATGATTATTAATAATACATGTAAAAATAATCCGAGAATATTAATATTACTTATTCACGGAATTTCGCCTTAATAAATGAAGGCAAAGGCATTAAATAAAATAACTTATTGATAACAATACTTCCAACTGCAAAAGCAAATGATATTCCAAGATTGAATTCTAAATTAAAATCTTGGGTGATATTCAACTCAGCCGATGAAAACTGTTGACTAAATCTCTCAACTAAAAATGTTCTTCCTGTTTTGTATTGACAGTCAAAATCAGCAGAATCTTGCAGGGATGAAGATGTTTGAATAAGATTTTTTTGTTCTGTGCAATTCTTGACTCTACTATAAGGTAATCCGTTGAATGTATCCTGTGTAAATACTCTACGGTTGATAAATGCCGAAGCATACCTAGTATGGGTTGCATATGTCAAATAGTAAAGCCATTCTTCTAATCCTTTGTAAGATCTATAAGATATTTATTAAAAATTATTATGTATACATATATTTTGAGGTTTTGTCATAAAAATAATTTGTTTACCTCAAAAATCCACTGGATAATGTCAAATAAATACAAGTGATATAAACGCTCATAGTAATAGCAGCCAATGGGCATTTTACTACAGTTAAAATAGCCATTGTTTGTTGCTCTGCAAATATGTAACAGGACCACAGTGCCAAGGAAATATACAGAAAAGACATTGAATCTGTTGAATCATCCAATAATCTAAAATTTAAATAAAAATGAGTACATACATTCAATATGTATCATTGAATCATATAATATTGGTAGATCAATCTTACGGGTAAACAATTGCTGTTGATGCAAGCGTTGATATAAATGAAAATGGTAGTGAAACCAAATTACAAGATAATAAGAGAGTAGCACCATGATATAGCCCTTCTTGAGCTTCTTGATAATATCTTGTCCGATATGGAATATCTACAAGAGAACAAAAACTATTGTTTAGAATATCTCTAACAACAAGAAATTTGAATGTTTAAATGTTTCACGCTATCGATTTCGACAAAGAGTTGATTTATATAAGAAATATTTATTGTATTTAGATTTCCCCTAACTATATCATATAAGCATTCATAAAAAATATATATGAATGGAACTCACACGTATAAATTGTATTGACAATACTAATAAAATAAGTGCCAAGAATACAATTGAAAATTAAACCACTCCGAGTTATAAAAGTCCTTTGAAGATTCTGTAAAATAATTTATATTAGGTAACCAAGATACAGATATATTGATGGCATATCACAAAATTGATTACCTTCAAATCATTGTAAAAGAGCCAAAGAATAAAAAAGTACAACGGTAAAGCAAACAATCTGAGTAAAATTTGTTTGATTCCTGCTCGCTTTAAATTGAAGATAGAAGCTAACATTCTCCTAAAGATTAAAATATTTTTTTCAACATTAATAGGAATATATAGTAAATTATTTAGAAAATAAAATATTATTACAAGTATAGTATCCAAAGAACTTTGAATTCATTGACTTTTTTGTAAGGATTTTGCATTTTATTAGCACTCATTATTCGATGACCATCATTTACTCCACTTTGTGTGATGGAATGTCCCTCCAGTTTAAATTTTTCCACTAAAGCGGCAATTTGATGATTGGATTCAATAAATCTTTCACGAGATCTTCGATCAACAGTTGATAAACACACTAAAACATATAAATTGTATTTGATTCAATAGAATTGTAAAATTAATATTCATATTGGGTATAAAGTGTGCATACAATAGTACATTAGTGGATTTTCTAACTGTGGGCAGGGAAATCGAATATTCCCGAAATAATCCAAGAGAGTTCTAGTTGGTCCAGCATAAACAACGTCTCCCAAACATAAATACACTACACGATCCAAAAACGGGAATACATCTAAAATAGGTAAATTACATATAATATTTTTTTAATTTGTACATAATTATAATAAAAAAGATAAGACTTCATACCCGAACGAGGCTTTTCCATTGTCAATATGATAGCTGTTCCATATTTCTTTGCTGCATTAGATAAAATAGATACCACCAAATATGTGTTCAAGGGGTCTAAATCCCAGGTAGGTTCATCAAGTAAAAGCACAACTAAAAAAATAAAAATTAAATTGAAAGAGAATTTATAAATGCTACTTAATTTATGATAATATTGAAACCTGGATCTTTTATTAACTGCACACCAATCATAAGACGTCGATATTCACTTTTTGTGAGGTTTTCAACACTTTTGTTTGATACCTTGTAAATGTGAAATGATTTAATTTTTGATGAAAATAAAGATATGAGTAAAATGATAATTAAAATAAAATACATACTTGAGAAAGTGCCAAATCTGCTAAAACTTGCTTTACTTTGGATGATTTTAAATATCCATTTAGCTAAAAAAATATATCGGATATCAACTATGTTTCTTCAAATATACATATATTTTAAGTAAATAAGGTAAACATGACTAACATTTATAGCAGTGTAGTTCATTGTTTGACTAACTGTGAGCCCTGGAATAAAATCGCATGTATGTTGGACATAACCACAAGAGTTGCGGAATTGGGATAAACTCAAAGGTGATCCATTCAACAGAACTTGGCCCCGACATGACACTCTTCTTGAAATTACATCAAGGAGGGCGCGTTTACCACTACCTAAAAATAAAATAAAGTAAGTATAATTTACTAATTTGATATTCTTCTAAACGGAAAAAAGGTGTAGTTGTTAATACCTTTAGATCCCAATATTGCAACAACTTCACCACTGTGCACGGTGAGAGATACATCTTTCAAAATCACTCCTGTTTTAATACTCCCAGTCAGTCTTTGAGTAAAACTACTGGGCTCCACCTAAAAGAATTAAATGAGCAAATATTTTTACATCAACGCAAGGTAAGAACTAAAACCACGGTAAAGTGTAATGGTCAAATCTAAATTCTAATACAGCAAATGATAAATGAAATACTATCATATACACACTTGTCCGGAATGAAATATATTGCACAGTTCTAAAGTGTAATCAGTGCCGATCATTTTTGAATTATTGAATCGCGTATAAACAATTAAAAATATAAAATTATCAAGAAAACAGCCGACAGCGAACGACTCCGCAGTTCCGACTACACTGAGGCTCAGGGAAATACACAGCCTCGATTTAACGAGTAGTAAAGACACACGTTACGTTTATTTCAAGGGTTACCAAAAAATAATAATTATTTTTACGATTGAATTTACGTGCGCGGAGAATTGAGCAATATGTAATGTCGTATGTAAGTTGAAATTGAAATATATATTTTTTTTGTTAATTAAATTCTTTGTGTAATGGTAGTCGTAATGTAATATTTAAAATTGTAGGTGTTTGGGTTGGTTGATTATAGAATTTTGGTGGATTCCCGTCTCATGGGATTGCCGAGTCTCGCATTCCTGGGCCTCTGAAGACCTCGCGAGAGGCTGCGGCGGTAACACCTCACCGTTACACAGGTAATATATCCGTTTCATCGTGCATGGATACACCAGAGAGAGATAGTAGATTTTCCGATGTCTGAGCGCCATCACCTGAGGCAGGTTCAGCGTGGAGGCGAATCAACAGTTGGCAGTTACCTGGCGTACTGTTCTGTTCTTCCTCGCGTGCCGCTTATTTGAACAGTTTGGACATTTTATAGTTAATACATTGACTGAGTGGATTTCATCAAATAAACATCGTGGAGAAGTGGATTTAGTTTAAAGTTCAGCATTCATATTTTGGTACCAGGACATCGTAACCGTCAAATGGATCGTTGTCGCCACCGTATCCAGGGATCTTCCCACAGTGAGTCTATTTATATTATTTATACACAATACCTCAAGTCCAAGGCTTCTAAGTATCCATATAAAATATGATGTTTTATTTTCAGTTTATTTTATAATCACGTTCCATTTTGTTCAACGGAAAATTGTGCAAATTTCAATATTTGTTTGATTTTTATACCAAATATGAATATAATTTACTACAAAGTGCGAATAATAAATAATTTAAAAAACTGTTAATTGAAACGGTTATATAGGCATGATTTTATCTGATATACAGTATAGAAGCCGTATTGGGTATTTCATGTTATGCTTATAATTGCCTAAGGTGTGTGTATTGTATTGTGTATGTTATATGTACAGATCATTCAACCAATTTGGGCAGGTACAGTAGAAAATTTGTATTTGAGTAGAAGTATTAAAATTATGTGTACTCTTAAGTCTTCATGGAAGTCACATATTTAAAATTGGTGGTCATTCCGTCGTATTAATTAGGAACATCTAGAGTTTCATTTAACTCACGATGTTCATACTCTCGATTTGCCGTACGTATGAAGCAAAACAAAAAAAACATTAACATATTGAAAATTATCGCAGTTATTTCATAAATATGCAATTAATAATTAACCATATGCATTATTTTGATTGCTATTCTATAAAAATCCTTCAGTGTATAGAGTAAACCTCAGTGTGACAACTTCAAATGGAAACTCAAAAACGCATCTGATTTGTCGAAATATACCGGACCACCACTGATGAAATTAAAGAGTCACCAATTATATGAATTGACGTTTACTCTACGCACAAAAAGGTGTTAAAACTAAAACGAAGCAACCAAAAAGACCCAATTCTCCTGCAATTAAAAATGTATGTTGAATTGTAGAACCCAATATAATTACACTAGACACTGACTAATTTTCTAGAGTAAATGTACATTTTATGATAACAATTCCACACTTTGGAAAAATTGTTAACATATTTTTATCCGGTCAAGTTTATGGTTAAATATTATGTGGGATTGCATTTACTTTTGACGTTAGCGAGTTCGCTTTGTAATGCTTTATACATTATGTACTCCTCACAAGAACTTAACTTCGTATAACGGTGTTTTACTGAGAAGTCCATTGTCTTGTATGTATGCAAAAAGTTTCAATGTCCCTTAAAAAGAGATATTAATAAGTGATCAAATAGTTAAATAAATTTATACAGAACGAGGCGACGCGTAGTAAAATGAGATTTTTGAATGAAAGATAGCAAAAAATAGCTATACCTATTATTTTTTAATACAAACATGTTTATATTGATGGAATTTTCATAAAAATATTTTCAAGAGAACCTTTCGATTGGTAGGTTCAGTCGGCGAATATGTTTTCTTTAGTCATTGGACGTTTTTTTGGAGGACCATTTTTCATTTAAAATTCAACAATTTTCATATAAAATTCGCCCCTATCAAATATATTGTATCGGCTGATCAACCCAGCCAATAAAATCGTGATAAATTAGGTTTTTACTTCCAATATTTTTGTTTGATTTCTAAATTGGTGAATTTAAAAAAAAAACTTATTGTATGTGAAAAATAGGAGAATTCACTTTTTTGTTTTAAAAATGAATGTTATCATCTTGATATAAAGAGAAGAATATTGGTATGTTTGTAAACTATAAATATTGAAACATATCGGTAAATTTTGTACTATACACGATAGAAATGTACAATTTTTTTTATCGACATTGATGCGGGAAATGATCTTATTATGAGAACATATTCAATAACAAGTTCCATTGTTTCTTTCGTAATACGGCCCAATAAAAATAAAATAATCGAATCGATTGATATTACTTTCTATTTTATAACTTACATCATATACAGTACATCTTCTTCACTTAGGTTTAAATATTCCGTATGTGTGCATTTGGTGATAATAAAATCAGTTAACCTTGTGCCTACATTTCTATAATAAAATAAATGTATGACGTAGAGATGAAATCTGTTTTGGCATAACGTGAGAGAATGTCGTAACGAGTTGTGCAAGATAATTGATGAGCTATTTTATTAATATAATATTTACGGTTATTTTGCCAACAAACAAATTATTCACATAAAATATATTTAATCACACGAGCTGAACTTGCCATCAATCAATATTGGGTTCAAGGTTAAAATATTACCTAATGGATACTTTTTTGGAATTATAAATTTTTAGATACGATTTAAATGTTTTAACAAAAATACATGAGTTTTCTGAATAGTTAGTTAATTAATTGGGGGACTTATTTTCAAAAAAAACAATTGATGGATGGTTTTTATAGATCTAAAGCCACTGCTAGATCGTTATTAAATTTTATCAAGAACAAAAATATTGTGTATATTTTACTCTTGATCTTTTTGCCAAATTATATCTTAGGATCGGTTTCTCTATAAACAGCGAGCTATGTAACTATCGAGTCATTCTTTAATCTCTGAACTTGGTTTGTATTATAACGTTTGCACAAAAATGATGAAAACTCGAGAATTACATATTTGTATGTAGCTCAATGTTTGGAAAAAATCGATCATCAGATTAATTTGGGCCTAGACCACATTACCACTATTAGAAGGCCGGACAAGTGGATGATAAATATCAATATGGCGGACCAAGCAGATGAATTCGACAGGGGCATCACTAATTGTTTCATTCAGTCTCATCTGTTTGGTCCGTCATATTGATATATGTATATATGTAGGTATACATCCAGTTGTCTGGCATTCTTGGCCTCCAAATTTTATGGTTGCCCCCATATTTTAAATAACATATTTGAAAAATGGAATTATGAATAATTAGTATACCTTATTATTAATATCAAGGCTGAATATATTCATGTATAGGTTATTAAAATTATTTAAAAAAAATGTATCCCACTTTTTAATGTGCTTGCTTTTACTACAGTGGGTACATGATTTTGTCGTGGGTTATGTTGGTGGTATTTTACGTTCCTTTTTGTTCTTATCATAAGACTTTAACAAACGTTTGCTTCTGATTTTATTGTGTAGAATAAATATTACCCAGAAATAAAATACCTTATATTAGAGGGCAGCGATCTCAGTGACGGTTTTGTCACAAAAACGCCTAATAATTGAATAATTATTCTGTCAAAATATCCACCATACATAACTTGTGTTGTATACAATAAACTAGATTCATGCTAGATTCCAAATATTCAATAAATTGTTTTCCCAATGTCATTTGGAAAGCTCCCACGTTATTTTTTTTTTTCATTGAATTCTTCAAATACAAAACGGATGAACGTCGGGTGCGGCTTCACGCATCATTTTTTGCTGTTCGGTAATTACTCATTGAATATAAATTCTCTTACTTCAGTCTAACACAGCTTACATTGATGGATGAAATATCGTATATAATTATAATCGTAATGACCCCAAACTAGAAAAAAGGTGGATTCAGGTGCGACGAACCGTGATAGTAGTGGGTGCAGCTGTTTTGTCATTTACCATTTGTTTATGCATTCACATACTTTTAGATTAAAAAACCAACACATTTAACATTTTTATTTTTGTCCAATTTCGTCAACTTGTTTGTAATTGTTATTATCTTCATTCATTATTTTCACCGTGAACACTTCCTTTAATGCCTTCCGTTGCAGATAATAAATAAAACGACCCGATTCCATTCAATTACAATAATCGACAAGGTCCCCATGCTTGCGTTCAATTATGATATGAAATAATTGCGCCGGCCCAATTTTTGGCCATTGTTTGATTTCCGTTTAAATTGATGAATTGTTTGACTGATTGTGTAATAATTTTGTATTTGAACAGAAGACAGAAACGGCTTTATGTCTCCGATAGCGGAAACACTGTCGCCTCAGGTGACTCATTGTACTTTTTACACACACACAACATAATAATGTGTCCCCATAAATGCAAATCATATATTAATAATTATTATTGTCTCTGTTGAGTTATGCTCTCCATATAAGTCTCAAGTTGCATTCAATGCATGTGTTTACGAAACGAATTTTGCGAGTTTTCAATGCCGCGCAGTTTATTCATATATATATATGTTTAATATTGAAATTTAGTTATTGAGTTAGTAAAAAATAAATAAGGCTCGGATGAAAAGGTTGCCTCGATTATCTGTACATAGCTGGCAAAAACCAGTTGGAGTAGGTGAGTCATTGGATGCCGTAAATGTTTTAACACTCGGTTGAATGTAGGTATATTTCAAAATTTAAAATATGTAAAGCAATAACTACTACACAAAATGTACAATTTCTCATATCAACATTAAGTATTTTGGTAGAAACCGTTCGATTGAGTTTAATACTTGGATGCAAATCATTCGATTTGTTGTTAATACTATGAATATGTTTCGATCACATTATACAGTTATAATTTTGACGGGTATCCGTTATTATAAAATATCGTTAACCCTTTGTTATTAATAAAAGAAAAACAGCCTATTGTGAATCTAGACGTGGGTATTTTCACACCTTAGGTTTACATATGTATGTACATTGTCAAAAAACATAGTTGATTGAAATTGTATTATATACATGTCTTCATTTATATCTATAAGTAATATTTACTATTTCAGTTTATCTAGGTATACTTATTTTTCTTTTATCTTTAATCAATGGGCAGATTATTGCTGAAACCGAACGGTATCTGTATTTTAGATTTTTATACAGCTTGTTTCGTTCTTGTTTATCATGATTAAAAAAACTAGGTAATATATTTCATGTCGTCTGCCATATGGTTTTTAGGTGTAACGTTATAAATAAGTCATTATCGTATTACATCATAATAAAATTACGTATCTTCTGAAATATGTATCAAACACAAAAGAAAATCTCATAACGTTATATACGATTAAGATGACACGTGAATGATGACCGCTAACCGAAAAATTTCAAATTATTATTTATGAAATAGCAATATTATTTGACGTGAGTTGATGAGTTTTTTATGTACCAATTTTTTGACTGCAGAATATTTGCAGAATAAATTCCATCGTAATTAAAATGTAAATAAAAGTAATATAAAATGTGAAACATCACTAAAGACGAAGATCAGTCATCATTGCACTCAATGTCATCTTCGTCAGCGAAATATGTACGGGTATTCAATAATTCATTAATTATTCTTAGGTATTGAAATAGTAATTGAGAATCATGGAAGCGCGGACCAAATCTAAAGAATCGATCAAATCGTTTTTTGCTTCAAGATTCACAGTTGAAATAAATGTATAATGAGCATGGGTACCTTTTATTAGTTAAATGGTATAAAAAATGTATACCATCGTCGTTAGACTGTCGTTTCTTTGACTGGCATATGTTTTATACATAAATTATTTTTATTTAAGTATTGACAAATTACTATATCGAGGATTTGCATGTTGTTTCTAATTATTATTCGTAGGATGTGCAACTTTGTCGCTTGCAACACTCGTGCATACAAATGCAAACTTGCATTTTCGCATTCTATTGTGATAAAATTCAATATTATTATTTCATTAAACACTCAATCCATGGTTTTATTGTTAACTTAAACAGAGCTCGGCTAAGTGGGTGCACTGGACACTGTACGGATTATATTATTTTGTATTAAATTGGTAAATTGAATCATTCTATTTAAATTCTCAGATATTGACACAGCTTAATTGTATTGTTTTATTCGAATTCTCTATTATGATAATTTTTTTTTATTCATTGGAGAAATTAGATTGTTCTGTCAATATTTTAATATCCGAGAATTTAAATAGAATGATACACTTTAATAAAAATATAATCGGCGTAGTTTCCAGTGCTCCAAGATATTTCAGTGCACCCACATAGCCGAGCTCTGGTATTAATTAACTATTGGTCGATATATTTGTATACTAATCGCTTGTTTAATTTTAAGTAAAATATATTAATAATGTAGTCAGATAACTTCCATAGCTGAAAGTAGGTTTGATTAAAAAATGATTAAAATGATTAAATGATTAAATGATTAAAAAAATATTTTTATCATCCGTTTCGTTATTGCGGCTTATCCGTATTAGTCAAATAAGTGTATATGCGCAATATAATTAATTCATATTTATGAAAAATACATAAATGCAATTGTTGCTCGGCGAGATATGGCTTATGTGCGTTTTCAGGTTCGCCCACATCATATGGGAAGTCATTGAACTTGTTGCTTTTCACAGTATATATATTTACTATAAAATCACGGTAATGTGTTTATAAGTAATGCTTGCCGATTGTATTGTTATTTTTTTTATTAAAGGTATAATGTAGTTTGTCGAGGTATTTTGTCACACGTTTACATAATGACAACATTGACCCAAACAGCCAAGTTCTAAGTCGTCAACCTCTCGGCTATTTTGATTTTGATTATAAAATCACGACGAGTCAATTTCATTTTTTTATTGATATGTAAATAAATAAATCCAACTTGTCACCTACAAAAAGTTACCTACACGTTTAAAGTATTATCCATTTTAAATCTTTTGAAGACATTATCACGAATCTCTTAATTATTACATACATACGGATAATTATTATTCCGTCGATGCAAACTTAAAAAAATGCGATTTACTTGTTTGATTGCTCTGAATTGATCTAGCTCAATAATTATTAAAAATCATAGAGTAGATAATTATTTAATTGTAAGAGCGTAATTTTAAAAGATTTTTTAGTTCTGATAAAAAAATATGCAATGAGATAATCGGCATTGTAAATTTATTTTGTAAAAGTTCAAAGGGGGATACAATATAGGATACAAATTTATTATTTAATTCCCTATTGACGGGATTCCCTTGTAAGGGATTGTCCAGGCCACCGTGGTTTTACAAGAGTATATAGTAGAGATGGTTTCCCAGGCCACCCACAGCAATGAGTCCTTCAGATCTAGTAGATCTACCAGTGGACACCGTTTTTCCCCGCCTGTGGATCGAACTCAAGAGTCTCAATCTTAATTCTGACACTGAAATCTACACACATTGGGAAGATAACCTCAACTGTTCTTATTTCATATAACTTTAATGGGTTTATCTTGGATTACTCATTCCAAATATCGTTGATTCGATTTAGTGGGTGTAATTGATGATGATTCTTTATCACATCGCATCGGCAATTCTTCTTAGTATTTTGTTCTGGAATGTATGTATTATGTGGACATTATTTTGTTTGGTACATGAGTCCAGACTGGTTTGAGGACTGGTTTCTGTATTTTGTTGGGCTTGGATAGAGAAAAATGTCATTTCTAATGACCAACACATTACAGAAAATATTTAGTGGTATTTGTACTAGTATTATTTATAATCATGTTGATTCATCGTTAAAAAGTGAATAAAATGAAATCGCGTGAAATAGTAGGTACGTGTTCAAAGAAAAAGATATACAATGGAGAGTTTACTTCGACGATCGATGGACGGAGATAAGGTTTTGTCGAAGAAGACCGAGTTTGCTTGAACTAATTATAGTCGATAGTGAAACAATAGAGCATTACTTGTACTATTTAGAAATAGCTTTCTCTAACCAACATTATTATTATGGTCACCCGCATCTTTAGATATAGCCTACTACTAGATATGGTATCGACAATTTCATATGGGTATTGTATTAGGGCGAGAAATTACTCAGCGATGGCACAAGGAAAAATAAAAAGGAAAGTTAAAACAAAACCTTTATGACTTTAAATATAAAGGTCTCGTATTATTGACTTGTGATATACGAAAATAATAAAACGTAAAGTCTATCAATGAGTGTAGACAGAGAAAATTATTAATTAATAACTCTTATCTTCCACCCTTTTGTATAGATACTAATAATATTTGTTCAAGGTGTGTGTATGTTATTCGTATGTTTTGTGTGTAGATCTGTAGAGGTTGAGTATAAGAAAGTATTATAATTGTGTGCACTTTTAAGACCTTATGTAACTGAATATTGTTAAATATTAGCGAATAGGTTTAATTATTAAATTAATTTTATACATTGACTGCAAAATACAAATCTTGAATGAAAATGATTCCATTGTACAATTTTATTATTTTTTAACCTAACGTGTATATCTGAAATAATATTTTTAAATGATATTAATTTATTTTTAGAGATATTTAACAATGCATAATAAACTAACAAAAACATTGATAATTAAAGATTAAAATTATACTATAGAAGGCTACGTTGCATTGGTCACAGGGAATGATTGAATGATTAATTTATAATAATAATCAAATATCGATAATTTTATTTGATAGATCGATTTGAATTGAAAAATTACTTATACCGGTTGTAGATTAGCTATAAATTATAAAAATAAAATCTCATGGGTTATACATACATTCCATTTTATTAATTAAGTCTATTGTATATATAAATGGATTATGTTTTTCTGTAATTATCACCGTAGAAAGTGTGCCATAAGAAGCGATAATAATTTTCAATAGCAATTGATCCATCGACCAGCCTTTGTTGCTTATTTTCTCTTCAGTTTCACTTTAGTCCCCCATTAAGCAAATATGAGTGTACTTTGAACGTTTTGTTACGGGTGAAGAATAATTTAAACTCTCTTTATGTTTTTTTTACGCACGGATATTTAAATATCCGTCGATTTCGAAAGGTTTGGTATTTGAGAAGAAGTAGCGTGACTGTGAGGTAATCTTGAATAGTAACAACATTCAAGTCGACGCTAACAAAATACGTATTTGATTGAAATAAAAAAATGCGTACATAGAATTGTGAAGATTTATCTACGAAATTATATATTGAGTCGTTCACTCGTGCTAAGCAAAAGCAGCAATAGAAAAAATAGGTTGTTTAAAATAATAAAAATATTTGACATGATCTTATATTAAGACGTTAATATCGATTCTTATCTATTAAAACTAAATTAAGATAAGTGAATGAATAGTTAGTTTATAAGCAGAGTGGGTGTTCTGAAGTGCTTTGACATATTCGAGCTCTGCAACGATTTCCTTTATTATTTGATCATTGTATTATTTTACTTCAACTCTCCGATATTTACATAAACATTATAATTTATTTTGTTAATATTATCATTTTATAATTTGGTTCTGTTTCGTCCGAAAATTTAAAGAGAACACACAATATAATAAAAATGTAAGTCGCGCAGTGCTCTACAGCTGTGAGCAATTGATAACATGTTTTTTCACCCTCTTGTTTTTAAATTACTAATGACTATGATGTATATTTTTTTCAAATCTATAGATTTATTGTTATTTTTTCAGCAATCAATATCAACAAATATATTTAATTCATATTTACAGACACGGTTTGAGCATTTCCTAATATGTACATATTGTGTGAAGAATAAAAGGAAATAATATATCAATTAATTGAAATATTGCCGATGATATTCTAGTGATAGTCTAGGTCCTGAATTACATAATTTTTAAGTAAATTCTCAATGTTTTTCGTGTATTTTATAATTTGTAATCGACTCTTTTGAAACCGTTACTAAGTACTAAAATCGAAATATTATGATGAATAGACGGTATAAAAATCACGACTAAAAAAAGCTACTGACATTTAAATAAGTACGTACTGATTTAAAATGAATAAAAAATGTGCATAATAATAAATACGTGATTGTCCAGTATCGCGTGTCAAATTGCTGGTCGTGTGCTTTTCTTTACCTTCGTTTTCTTCATTCTTCGACTCCTTGTCGTACAAATAAATATGCAGCACAATCTTTTGCTGGGAACGCATTTAGAATGGCTTTTAAGTCGTTTGTTTACCTCTCGAGTCGAAAGTTTGCATTGGTGTTTGCCTTTTTTGTATGCAAATCGAGAAAATGCCATTGTGCTATTGCGTAAAGTTGATCCACGGCGAAGATCGCGTACTTGGATAATTATTTACGAGATCAGCTATTTGATTCGCGATTGAAATGAGACTAGGTTCCCATAGTCTTCTAATTATCTATAAATACGTCGCGTAAATTTCTTTTGACGAGATTTTCTTTATCCGAGGTCGATGTCTCTTTGGATTCCACTAATCGAGCCTTTTAATTCATACCTAATAACAACAATGTTGCAATTCTAACATCTGGTAGGTCATTTTTAATCCGTAACTTGACAATCTAAAATGTGAAAGTGAACGAGTTGTTTTTTGTACAAAATAATGAAAGGTCATTTCGATGAATAATACGTGTCTATTGTATGTAGGTATTTATTTCATACTAGGGTAATTTCAAATGAAATTTTCAATTTGTTAATCTTTTTAATAGGAAGGTTCTATTTGAGTAAATTTCAGAAGAAGTTTATATTTTCAAAGTAAATTGTAATTAAAATAATTTAATACGGTTTGAATTTATGATGACAACACTTATCACAATATTTAAAAAGCGAGTCTTCCAATAAATACTGTTTTTTGAGAATTGTCATTTATTATGCATTATTAAATATCTTTAATATTATTTTGAAATTAATTTAATATTATTATCATAAAAATACCTGTTTCGAGATGTTAGATGTGTATTTATTGTAGTAAAATAATTGTATAAAATATTATTATTCCATCTGGGGCAACATTGATGGTTGAGGGATCCGTACAGATATATAACATACACACACGTTCAACAATTATAGATATAATTATATTCTACAAATACTATGCGTATTAACGACATGTAACTAGGTAGCCTTGTGTACGTTTTATTTGTGTAGAATTAATAAGTAAACTGTTTCAGAGTGACTTTGAATTTTATACACAAGATTGTGTTTGTGGAAATAGTTGGATTGTATGTCTGATTTTATTAGTTTCAGATACGCGGTGTTAACGGTTCACGGCATCGCAATGAACTATCTAATATATTTTATACACATTCCGTTTTAAATTAAATACATGCACAATACTGTAAAAATAATAAGACCGTGTCAAGATCGAGAAGCAGTTTATTGGTGTCAAAAAATTAACAACAAGGCGGCCAACCGTTGTTAGCGAATGCATATTATTTATCACAAGTATTACACACTACCTTTTCCATACAACTAGTTTAAAAACACACATAAATTCAATTTAATACACGTATAACTAAGGCACGGATTTAAGTTTATGACACTAATATGTTGAAATTTCATTGTTATATTGATTTTAATAAAATAAAGCAGAAACAGTTCAATGATGTAGCTTGTATGTCATCGTCACTCCAATTAACTAGTTGAACCGTATAGTTTTATATGAAACGAGTTAACATCTGCTGCTCCGTTACGTTATCACATTATCGAGTCGGCATTTCAGCTACTTTACAATATTCAAAATGTTAAATTTTCTATTCAAATAGATACGTAGCAAAGGTCTTTTCGATTGCTCAACGATATAATCGCGGGGCGTTTCTACGGAATGCAGTTCCATTAGTCAACTGGTCCATGCTGCTTATTTTGTTACATTTATCTTCTATGCACAACGAATTCATGTTAGATTTAAAAGAATGCGTAGTATGCTGGAATAAATTATATTTTAAATGAATTTAGTAATAATATTGACACAGTGAGGCAGTTGTTACGGGTGAATGCGCCAGTTTGTAGAGATGATCAGAGGATTGTACCGTTTGGTGTCACGATGACAGTAACTGGTACACGATATTATGTACTCTGTTCCGTTTATATTATCGATGTTATATGTTCTACATTACAGTCCAGTTTGTGATACTCACATTTTAAATGTATATTCGATGTAAAAAGGCCTCTTTGAAGCTTTCTCATAAGCCATTTCCTTCGTGCGGATGATTGTGAGAGAAAGATTGATATGCCTAAATGAAATATGTATTTCGATGATTGATTAATACAAAAACCTAATATGCAAACTATCTTAGTATCGGTAATCCAAAAGATCAGATATTTTAATAATGTTAAAGTCAAATCATAATAAAAGCTAGTTCGGTATATTAATAATTTATGATAATTGTAATAATTAGTGACAACTTAAAAACCGTCAATTTTTTAATACCCATATTTTGTAACAATAACCCATCGATTTCGAATAAACGGTTAATTGAATATAAAAATAATTTGATAGATACACTTAAAAATAATTTACTCTTTTTACAATACCTGTTTGAAACATTAAATTAGGACTAGGATCATCGGATGTTTTTTTTACATTTATTTAGAGTGAAAAAAGTTTCATAAATCGTACTAATAGATTAAAATATTATATCGTTGTTTCTTTTTAGTAAATTCATCATTTTCTATAATATTAAAAATAAATAGCAGCGATTAAGAATGACTGAAAGTTTTTTGATAAAAATAGGGAATATGTGTACAAATAAAATCCTAATTTTAGGGAATAAATGTATGTATTATTGACAATACATAATTTTCAGTATAATAAACCGCACTGTTTTCGAGTTGTTAATATTATATTTTGTGATAATGGAGAGGATACGATATTAATTATATTTTGCCAATATGAACAAATATGTAAAGTTCATTGACAGTAATACGCAAATTCGTTTTGCACCATTTGCAATAATGATGTCTCGGTATTTTCATATTCAAAATACAGCTATTTATTATTTATATTTAAGAGTCTTTCAGGTTGACCCACTTATTCCTCTTTCATAAATCAATGAAAAGTGACGATACGCAAATATTACAATGGTAATATTATTTATCGCTATAAAAAATAAAAAAATCAGAGAAAGCACATAACTATAAGATTTTTTTATTAAAATCGATTTTTCTACCACGCCAATAAAAAAACGACAGTGAAAATAAATTATATTTTACTGTGGAAAACGTTTATGTTATTTAAATTGAAAACGAGCGGTTTTCATACAATAAATCGGCGCAAAGACATTTAAAATTAGTTACACTTCTCTCATACAATAGACTGGGAAATGAACCGGTTGCTAAACATTCACAGTTTGGAGAACTATTGTGGGGTATTTTCAGAGAGTTTCGACACAAATTTACATAGCAGATTCCAAATGATGGCTTCATGGAAAAACGTGACCGGTCAAAGAAGAACTGGGAAATTTATCATCGGCCATCTGTTTATTTTGCAATCTATGTTCCCATTTGCATGAAACTAACTAAATCCCGATACCAATTTGTCATAAAATTGATGGAATTTCTCGATGGTATGTCTTGAAACTGGTTTCCTCATGCCTCGTGACTCTTGATGCATCATGTTACTGGGGAAATGTTTCATGTCAAGGTGTGCATCTCTAAACAACTCACAGATCATAATACAAGGTCGGATAGTAGTTAATTATACATTGTTCCTAGGAGTTTTTATATTAACTTTGTCCCGGATGATCAAATCCTATGGGTGGGTTGAGGAGTCTGTCATAGTATTGCAATATTCTTTTAAGTATGCCATTTGCGAAATATATTCAAGCATTTTTAATGTAGTACATAATTCATCGAAGATGTTAATAATATATACACCTCGTTCATAAAATGAGTCATGTATATATTGCGGGTGTATTGTAGAATATTATTATCGCTTGAATTAGTTTAATTCATTAATACCATACCATAAGATGAAATACATATTAATAATTGTATTTTTGCTGGCTCGTGATTAGCGAAAACTATTAACTATGTTATAAATAATAGGTACGACTAATAAGATATGTACATTATACACATTTATTGTCATTATAGTACTTTTAATGGTGTTTTTTTAAAGAAGATTTGGTGTGATTGATTTTCCAGGCCGTCCACGTCGCAAGTGGAAAACACTCAAAAAAATTCAAAATATAAATTTATTTTTATGTTCTCAAACATATATTTGGGCTTTGCAGGTAAAATATTCAATACGTGTTTACTGTTATTAAGGAATTCACACTTAACAAACATAAATTGTACTGCGGAACTCCCACATAGGATTACTGATTGAGAAATATTGGCATGAACACATCACGGAATTCTTTTGTCGGTGCATATGGCTTAGAATGCATGCGGAATGTTAATTGACACTAATATGGATTTATTGAGAATAATTAAATCAGTCAAATCAGAAAAGTGGGAAAAAATTATCATATAGAGAACCGGATACAGAATGATGAATAGACCCATTTTACAACTTAGGTTCCTCGAAGATTACAAATGCATATCAAAACTTGTCCTGAACACCCAGCTGATTATTTTATGGACAAATTATCAATGATACCTACGTATAATTGTGTTTCTACTTCTTAAAATGTGGGCGTCAGAGAGAGAGTCAGCATTGCAAAGGAAGTCTTGAAGGTCTTGATGTAGTAATTCAGTGAGCATCGACTGTGACCAATCAAAAACGTAGGCAACTCTAGTAATTGACGTAGACACCGTTTGAAAATTCGCAAAAACCATAATCATATAGCTTAGTGCTACATTATGATTCGAAATACCACATAAACAACAAATTGTAGCACAATATGGAATCAAGAACAAGCTTTTCACTGTCGTATTCCGACCGTGAAAGTACACACTACTTGGGGAAGATAATAGATATCTGATTGCCTCATTGATCGCGTCATCTATCAAAATAATGACGATGACGATGACGGGATGGTATTTTGTCAAAAACAATGGATCACCCGACCTTGTTGTCTTGTGTAATTGCCGCATTTCATTTGGAAGTGTTGCTCTTTTCATATTGCATCACAAAAAAAAACAGAACGAATTCAGCATGGTGAGAAATTATCTTTAACACACGGAATAATAATTTGAAGTATTCATATTTACTAGAAAATTTGAAAAAGCATTTCCATCAATACACGAATGTAAAAACATTTAGACTAAAATATAATTAATTTATTCAACAATATAGAATATCAAACACTCATTTTCTTTAGTATTAGGGTAAATATAAAAATAATACTGCACTGGATGTATAAATACATATCAAGTAGACGAGTTTGGATGAGATATTAAATTAGTGTTGTCTCTATCAAATCCATCTGCTTGGTCCGCCATATTGAAATTTATTCATTTATTTGTGTGGCCTGATAATATATCGTTTGGATACGATTGAATTGGAATTTTATCCCGTATACTAGCATGATTTGTTAAAGTTGCTTGTAAATGTAAAATTCTATATTCTTCAATTATTATTATTGATATTTTTTTCTTTTATCCTTGATTTTTTATTCCAGGATTATTGGTATCTTAAAAATTGTGTTTAATTCTTATTTTAATAACATACACATTTTACTACGTAACGTTACTTCGCGCTGTTATACAATTTGCGTAATTTTGAATAAATTAGTGTGTTTATTTTAAAAATATTTTTATGTGTTCGTCAGATTAATAATCATTCTTTTTATTTCAAGATTGATAAGAAGTAAGGAGTATACAATAAAGGCAAGATGTCTATAAGTGGAGGCTATGGTGCTGAAAGGCGTTACTCTGTTCCATCCAATCCTTTCTTGCACGATCCTCGTGGGATGCAATCAGAAGATTTACATGCCTGGTCGATTTATAGGTAATGCATGCTTATAAATTATTTCAATAAATTTTTTATTAGTGTCTAGTTTTATATGAATTGAAATTTGTGAAAACCTTGATGGAATGCGATAAAAATGCCCAAATTTCCGGCTGCTTTGGCAGTATATTTTTAGATTTCTTTTGTTCGTAAATATTTTTAATTAATTAGAAAAAATATTTCAGGCAAAATTTAAATTCTGATTTCACTGATAGTGCTTTGGGAAGCACCGATAAAAGTCCTCTACCATATGGAAATTTCCAACTTAGAGATACGACTGTTCAATCTATCCTTTCGCATCCTCGATATGGACCTAAGTAAGTAGAAATAATAATTTTTCCATTTAATAACCTCAAATAATCTAAAATGTTGTTTTGTTCAGATCTGCTTTGGGGTCTAATATGTATACTTATTTGAAATTTGGACTTCCTCGAGTGTTTCCTCCCAATCATAATGGATCTCAGAGATCGGGAACACCAAGGGCGAAAACCTCTATTGGCAGTGGAATGAAACCAGTTCCTAGGTTTGTATACTCATATGAGTTTATTTTATTTATTTATAATAGAATATATACAAAAAAGATACAAGATACCAGAAGAGATATTAGACTGACATTTTGATTTCTTACTAAAAAAATATTTTGTTATTTCACCTAACAGAATATCAAGAGCCAGCCGTGGACCTAGAGAGAATTCTTCTGGATATGATAGTTCAGATAATGAAACTTCTCAACAATATAAATACAATCGAAAATATAGATCAGACCCAGATTTCCGGCAGCAAAATGGACAACCTTCTTATCAAGTAATTTACATATTATACTTCTTTAAAATTATTATATTAATGAATTTGTTTTAATATATTAGCCAAACGTTATACCATTAGTGGCTATGCAACAAGCCGGTATTAGAACAGGGCCAGGATCACAACAAGGGCAATGGGTTAGTTCGAGAAACAAATCTGTAAGTGAAGCAAATCTGTTAGCAATGGAAGCCAGAAATTATGGAACCAGACAAACTACTTATAATAGGAGAAACAGTGTAGCTGAATTTGGTCACGATGGAGATCATAGGTATTTTGTTTTCCGGTAATAGTAAAGTATGTTTGATTTTTAATTATCTTAAATATTTTTTATAGTGTACTCATACCTGGAAGTCAAATTGGACATCCAATTTCAAAAGCTGACAGTCATCTTTCTCTGCTTCATTCAAGAAAAGGTCATCATGTGCCATCTGTAATACACGGGGATTTTGTGGATGGACACATTCCACACACTGCCTACATTTATCCAAATTTGCAGGTTTTTAATAATTAAATTCTAGAGTATTTATTTAAAAATATTTATGACATAAAATTGTATTAGATTAAAAATTTGGATATCACATCACCGGAAAATCCTTCGATGCTTTTAATGTCCGGTGTAAATTGTGAAGTGAAAGCTGGAGAAATATTAGCCGTGATGGCAACCTCAGAATATGAAGCAACTGGTTTATTAAATGTCCTATCTGGAAATAAAAAGGTATGTTATTCATATTTTTAAATAATGCTTGTATTAAAGTAAATATGTATCTTTATTTTAAGAAATTAATGGGAGATATAATTCTCAATGGACAATCAGTTTCTAAATCAACTCTGCAAAATACAACAGCGTTTGTAAAAAATAACATTGATTTATGTCCAGATATGACGGTTGAACAAACTTTACAGTTTCACTCTGAACTAAAATGGCCTAACGCAAAAATGTCACAAATAAAAGTAGATGCTAAAGATAGAGTAAGTACATAGCAGTCAATTGTTTAATTTATAGAACTAAAAATATTAGTTATTATTATTATTAAAAATATTATTTAATCTACATTTCTTGTACAGATTAACATATTGATTGAAGAATTGGGATTAGAACAAGTGCGATTGACAAATGTCGGAAGGTTAACTAGGTCTGAGTTGAGAAGGCTTAATGTAGCATGCCAGATGCTATTAGATACTGTGATTCTTATACTCGATCAACCGACTAAAGAGATGGATATATTTGATACATTTTTCTTAGTGGAATATTTAAGAAACTGGGCCAGTACTGGGAGAATTGTTATATTAACACTTCATCCCCCTACATATGAAATTTTCACCATGATATCTAAAGTGTTATTAATATCTGCTGGAAGAACAATGTACAGTGGTTATAGAAGAGATTTGATTCCATATTTTTCATCTATTGACTATCCTTGCCCAGCCTTTAAAAATCCCTCTGATTATTACTGTAAGTAGATAAATATTTATTTGTATTATTATGGTAGGGTAAAGTATTTATTAAATGTTATATTATCAATAGTGGATTTGGTAACGCTTGATGATCTATCAGCCGCTGCAATGTTAGAGTCATCAGGACGCATTGAACAGCTGGCAGAAATATTTCGCACTACTCAGGCGAGAATCCAAGGAGAAGTTGATTCGCCTCTTGTACCTCCTATTCCACTACCTAGCGCAACATGTACTGCTAATACAATTAAACAATCATGGATGATATTCAGGTTAAATTTAAGATAGCAAAACTATACTTATTATTTTTAAATCAATGTTTATAAATATTTTTTCATTGTAGGAAAACAGCATTTTTAAGTCAACCAAACTCAATTATAAAATGGATATCGAGATTAATAATAGCTGCAATTCTTTCATTGATCACGGGCGCTATATTCTGGGACTTACCATCAAGTGACTCTCAGTTTACACAAAATGATAGATTTGGCTATCATTATACCATGATGTGCCTGATGATATGGCCACTTTTGATTTGGATATCAATTTATCCATTGAATAAAAATAGAAAATATATTGAAAGAGATATTGATATAGGATTATATGGCAGAACAGTTTTTATACTAACAGATGTAAGTATTTTAGGTAAATAACTTCTTGTTACTTCTTTCTATTATACATATATTGATTTATTTCAGACATTATTGGACATCCCACCATCATTATGTGTGTGGTTGGCTTATTTAATACCTAGTTATTCAATGACTGGTTTATACATGCAAGGTTTTGATAATTACATTGGATTTTATTTATATCTCGGTAAGAAATTTAAATTTTAACATGAATGTAATGATTTTTTAATTGTGTCATTTTCTTTAATAGGATATATGATATTATTTTTGTGCTGTGTTAAGATGCTCATTAAAGCCTTTGTATTCTTGATTCCGCCATACAAATTGTCATCATATATCAGTGCTATTGTTTTGACTATTCTATTTATTGGCACTGGTTATACAATACATTATTCCGATATGACTTACTACTTACAATGGGTTGAATATGTATCACCTTCGAGATGGGTACTTCCTACTTTATTGAATCGAGAGTTTAGTATTGAGGCCATACATTCAAACCAACTGGTGAGATGTAGAAATAAACAGGTATGAAGTAAAATATTATTTATTTTAAACCTTTATATTTACTAAAAAAATTTTTTTTTTGGCAGGTTCAAAGACAAGATATCATAGTGCAGGTGCATTGCCCCACTCCAAATGGTACACATATTTTATCGAATGCAGATTTGTTACAACCAAACTTTTTATGGGACTATACCGAAGAAAGTGCATTAATTTCATTGATAATCTTTTGGATTGTATGTTTTTTGGTGTCCAGTTTGGCTTTTATATTAGATTGCTGTCGATATGGAAGACGACTGACTAAATCTTCAGGGAAAGGAAACAAATGCACTCCCAATACTCCCTAATAAGCCATTTAATAAGCTAATTGTTATTGTAAATTATATTAATGTAATATTCACTCATGAATGAGTGAATCGATCGAATTAGGTAGGTTTGTACTTAGTGATTTGTATATGTGCAATTATTGAAATATGGTGACTTGCCATATCAGAGTAAATCAATAACTATAATAATTTTTATTTTAAGTCTAACTATGATTTATTATAGTATATGTATTTTTCTTTTAACAAATTTTCATTTTATATTTTTTTTCTTACAATTCCTGCCAGTCACAATTATAATACATTATATTATTTACATTGGTAATGCATTGAATAAAAAGTGTGTAGAATGTACTGCTGCAGTTAAATGTAATATAGAGAAATTATGTACTTTTCAAATGTCTATTAAATAAATAGGTATGAACATTATGCCATGAAGAATAAACTAAATCAGACATAATTTGTTTATTAATTTAACCCTACCAAAAACTAATTGTAACAATTAAATATACAATTGTCTCAGTCAGATAATCGAAATGTGCCAGTAGTGCAATTATTCGTATATGGAAAAAGTTTAAAGAAATCAAAATGGATGCGGTTTATAAACTATCGTCTTATGAAATCGTCAATGTTATAGGAAAGGGAACTTATGGGTTTGTATTGGATACCAATTAATTATCTATATGTTATTGAGTTCATAATAATAAGAGAATTTTGTAACTTTTAGAAATGTGTTTCTCTGCAGAAATAAACACAGTCTCACATGTTTGGCATTGAAAGAGATAAATGTTACATCCACTAACGATATTTTGTATAAGGCAAGTAAATATATTTTAACACATACATACTTGCTCATTTTCAATAAGGGCTAACTAATTGTCACTGTAAATAAGTAAATTAGAATGAAACTTAAAATTGATTAATTCACAGGAGACTCAAAATGAAATTAATATTTTATCAACTCTGAAGCATCCTCACATAATAAAATACTTTGACAATTTTTATGAGAATAAGTCTGTTTATATAGTAATGGAATATGGGACAAATGGTAATTTGGCTCAGTACATGTATTACAGACAACATTATTTACTTCCACAAAATGTAGGTATTAGACTTTTTTATTACCATTAGAGAGTTAAGGAACAGTGTATTTAATTTTAGCAAATAATGTATTTTTTTTATCAAATACTATTGGGTGTTCATCATATACATCAAAATAATGTGATTCATCGAGATCTGAAGGCAGAGAATATCTTTTTGGCAGGTCCTTCAGGATTGACTGTAAAAATTGGTGATTTTGGAATTGCAAAACTTTTAGGGTAATTCATTTTGAATAAAGTATAAAAATGTCAGTGACAAATAATTCAATATTTTTTTAGTAATGATAAAACAGCTACCGTAATAGGAACACCATATTATTTAGCTCCAGAATTGTGTCAAAATTATCCATATGATTCAAAAACTGATGTCTGGGCTCTCGGGTGTTTGTTATATGAAATGTGTACTCACAGACGAGCATTTGATTCACCAGTAAGTTAACATTTTTTTATTTGATTACAAAATAAGTTCATTACAATAATGTGCGCTCTATTCAAAATAATGATGCCGATTTTTAAATTGCGCTATTCAATATATGAATGTGGTAAAAATTATTTCAGTGTAGATTTCATGGCAGACATCTATTTAATCTGCATGTATTGCATATACATATTTATTTTATTTTCAGACTCTAATGGGATTGATAAATCAAATAATGACAGGGAACATTATACCAATAAATACAGCTTACTATAGTATTTCAATACAGAATCTCATTGACTGTATGCTTGCCGTTGTACCTGAAAAGCGGGTGTCAGTAGATGAAATTTTGAAAAAGCCAATGTGGTCAACAATATTGGGAAATATGTTTGATTGATTATTTTCTTCGGGGCTTTTTAGTCCTTATGAATCCAGTGATGATTTAATTTAATTTTTTCATTTATTTTTGACAATTTAAATTATTATGTGAATTTTGACAATTTCATTTTATTAAATTGACTATTTTTGTAAAATCAATAAAGTACAAATTGTATGATCAAATTTTGACTGTTTGTGTTATAATATTATGTATTTATAATAAAAGAATTAAATATATTGAGGATTGTTGTATTTTATGAAAATATATTTACAACCATGGAATAACAATTTTCAAAATTAGTAACCTTTTATCGCTTCAAAGCCATGTGACTGTTTTGTATAAAATAAAATGAATGTTGAAAACTCTGATATTCAAAAGTGTAGTTTTAGTTCTTATTAGCCTGGTAATATGATAGTGTTCAAAATTTAGGCAATGTAATAATTACATTTGTACTGAATATCTGTAAAAGTAAAATCGATTTCATTATTTGTGCATTCAAAATAGTTATATTAAATATTAAAATTTTTATATAATTATTTTTTCAGTTACTCATTTATTTTTCCAAAAAATAAATAAATAAATACTTACTAATGTCCATTTGTTGATTCAATCATTTCTTCGTCATATTCTGCAAGGGATTAAAAAAAAGTTAATCTATCTGCATTAAATAGGTATTATAAATATGTATTTTTATTATACCTCTTTCACTATTGTGTGAAGGATTTGAAGGAGGTAAGTTTTGACCGGGTATCTGTCCGGCTTCAAGCATGCGGACTAATTTCTCTACTTCAGTGTAAGACGTTGCATTGTGAATTGCCTCTCTTATTTTATAAATTTCTTGAGGATTTGCAGCTAAATAGAAAATTAAATTAATACATTAATTAATTGTTTTATCCATAAAATGTAATTTCTTACAAATATTCTTGGCAGGATCGGCGGTGTTTCCAGTGGGAGCGAATGTTTTTGACTTTTTAGCGATCTCTTTAAGAAGCTCTTTTCCTTTTTTACTTTTAAAAAGGTGATTGGCTTCTTCCCTCTCTTTCAGCTTGATTTTTCTGAAGTCCAGTAAACGTAACTCGGGGAATTTAAATGCCACAAATAATCTATAATTATAAATGAAAATGATATAAAGAATGTGATAGATATATATGAGAGGTTCGTTAATACCTATAATGTTGTTTATACGATACGGGGTTCTGTAATAAAGAGAGACATTTTAATTTTGGAAGTGTGGTTAAAGGTTCCAAATCTCCGAGTTCTTGGATTTGATTTCCAGTAAGAATAAGACTTTCCAAGTTGGGGATATATCTTTCCAGGTTTTCACCCAGTCGTCTGCAAAGACAGTAAAGTATGTAAGTATTAGGAAGTAACCAAGAGCACTAACAGCACCAGGAGCACTCACACGATCCTGTTGTTGTTGAGGAACAGAGTGGAAAGTCTCGCCAGCAGCGGGAAGCCGTCCAGCTTCCTGATGTCGTTGTCTGACAAGTCAATGCAGTCGAACTGATCTCCCGTGGCGCCCAGGTTCTCGATGGCGCCGACCTTGTAGCCGCGCAGCTCCAGTTCTCTCTCGCGGCAAGGATTTGTGAACTGCATGCATTGCTGGATCAGCTCCACGCTCAGCTTCACCATCTTGTATTAGTGTACTGACCACTGACCACTACTGACTGATATTACACTATTACTACTACTCGCTGATACTAATGTCACAAACACGAGTCGACGCCGCGCAACGACTTGACACATTCAGTGTTTGCATCACACAAATTGCTATGTAACGACTTTTTCAACTTTTTCATACTATTTTTAACATTATTTTAAAAATTGAATTTCAAGGATTATTACATTCATTTTTCAATGGAACTACTAATCGTTTTATTTTATTGAGTTAAATAATATGAAAATATTATGATAAAATGAACAGCCATAAAAAGTTGACAGCTGTAGTGCAAGGTGTCGCTTGATAGTTGCGGCAAGAAGGTGGCGCTGGTGTTGTCCCGGCCGCCCCCACAGTACCGCCCCCGGCCGCGCCACAGGCCACGCCCCCCCGCCACAGGCCACGCCCCCCGCCTCCTCAGTGGTACAGTTACCAGCCCTCGCCATGGGAAGTGTGACCAGTCAGATGAAAGATCCAGAAGTGACTCCGCTGCCAACAGAAAGACCATCTTTCGATCCTAACTTTGGCTTTGCGGAGCCGAGAGTGAAGAGAGGTCAGTGCATTTAGTAGAGTGTGATCTGTATAAGGCGAGGGTTTCAGGACGAGAATGAGTTTATTGTCGTTATTACATAACAGATAACAGAAGACGATATAACTGAAAGTGTGTGTTGTTGTTATTGAGAGTGAGTGTGATGTTGTTTACAGTAATGGTGAGCAGCGAAGAGGAGCTGATGTCAGCCAAGGTGCCGCTGGAGAGTCGTGACTACTGCAGTCATCTGCTGCTCAAGTACTGGCACTGCCGCACTGACATGAGTCCCTGGTACTACAAGTGCGCTCACGAGAAGCACGCCACGCTCACCTGCCAATATGAAGAGTAAGCTCCATCAACTTGCTTTATTATTACCTTACTTTCATACTTATTTTTGTTTTGCTCATCGATTCAATGTGATAATTCTTTGAAATGAAAAGGATAATAATTATCAAATTCTAATATTTCTATTATTATTTTCAGTTATGTACTCCGTATGAAAGAATATGAAAGGGAACGACGTCTCCGAATTAGAGAAAGGCGAATTATGGCAGCTGCCAATTGAAAAAAATTCATTGATTTCAAAATTATATTCAATTCACATAGGTCGTTTGTAAATATTATTAATAATATTATTATAAATTAAACTGTCTTTTATTCTTTCAGTTAAATTTTTCACCATCATAGTCAGATTCATTATATCCAAAGCAGTCAGCAATTTAAGCAAGGACTTAGTTAATAAATTATTAAGATATCCATAAAAAAAACCTAATAGAGTAGTGATTAACATTGTCAATTTTAAAGCAGGAAGACTGAGTTCCCAGCACCCGCAGTGTGTTTCTTTCATGCCATTTGATGGATCTAATGTAGTAAACTAAATTTGAAGTCCCATCGCTTCATAGTGGCTCTAATAACCGTTGCTCTATAATGGGCAAATACCATTATTTTTTTAACAAGCATAATCAAAATAATAAAGACCCACAAAGTTTATAGAAATGAATCACTCATCAACTGAGAAGTGTGTATATGTATTTATTTTTTTTATTACATATTATGTGTGAGTGTGAGTTATTTACAATTATTAATAGAAGTGAAATTGGGTAGTCAATTTATTTATTTACATTTTATATTTGGTATTATAATCTAAAGAAATATTATATGATAAGGAAAATACTGATGTGTTTACTCTTTACTGCTATAACTAGTTTAATTGTCATGGAAATCATTAATCCTTAAAACTCTATGTATCCATCTTACATAATTTGGCAGTCTAGTGTAAATTCCGTATTTTTCTTTTTTACCACAGCCATCTCCGAAGCTTGTAATACCAAAAATTGTCCACGGTTGGTGACTTAAAGAAGTGTCTTTACATAGTAAAGGCCCTCCAGAGTCACCAGCACATGAGTCCATTCTGCCTTTTCGGTATCCGGCGCAGAACATATTTGGTGTTATGCCATAATCTATGTAAGTGTTTTTGCAAACTTCATTGGTAACTATCGGCACCTGAAAAAAAGTGTAAGTATTTTTAACATTGGAATAACATCTCTTTGTAATTTGTCACATACTTGTGCTTCATGTAATAAGTTTGTTCCGTATGCATCACTACTTCGTATCTTTCCCCATCCTATAATTGTACACAATTTATTCATAGGAAGTTGTTGTCTTGGACGAGGTAAACAGGCAATTCCAAGATTTTTAGTTAATTGTATCATCATTGGTAATCTAAAATAAATTTTATTATAATTCCGATATCTAGATACATATTTTCAAAAATAATTTAATACCTCAAAAGTGCAACATCGTTGTCAACCGTATCCGTATCATAGCCAGGATGTACAATAGTATGTATGATTCTCATTTCTGTTTCTGACCCGTCTCTAGTAGATAAATTGTGTTCTCCCAAACGTACATACATTTTTCGCCTTATGCAATGTGCTGCAGATAAAACCCACCTGGGTGATATTATTGTGCCTCCACAAAATGCTTCCTAAAATACATAATTATTTAAACAATTATCAGTTTGAAGCATTCCATTTTAATAAACATATGTATTTAAATACACACTTTATACTTATTAAGTACAGCCACTTGCCAAGGCCATTTTCCTCTCGGTGCAGGTCTCCCCCCGACTATTCTCGTCAAAGACCATGGAGTTTTCTTGAATGTAGAATTCTTCCCATTATACAACAGTCCGCATTGGGGACTCGTGACTGAATTGTGATTTAAATTTGATTCGTTTGCATCGTTTTTATTGGGAATTTCAATGGTGTCAACATAAAACTTTCCCTTTGCTGTTGATTGATAAAATTATTAATACATTTATAATGAAAATTGACAAAGATTCAATGCCTTACGATTTTTGTTTTTGTTGCGTATTTTCTTATCGATCCATTTTTCACAATATGTTCCTACAACATAGCAGTAAGCTGTTTCTTTTAAAACATCACGAGCACATAGTTTTGGTCTTTTACACCACCTATAAAATGAATATACACATATTTGTATTCACAGTTGATGTGAGAAAATCTTGTTAAGTACCTTTTTCTAAACGTAGTACAAGAACGGCTACAGTGTGACCAAGGACTCCATTTTGTATACCATTTACTTGATTTACTCGGTAAAACTTTCATATCTAATGTACTATTGTGCTTATCCTGTAATACATAAACATTAATTTTAAAATATAAAATTATTTGATTAAGAATATTTCTTAATACCTTTACTATCTTAAAACTATAATTCATGTTATCATGAGATTCTTCAATATCCACATTTTGAGTATTATTTGAATGGTGGTTATCGTGATGCTTTCCCTTTCTTCGTTTTCTTATGCATTTCATCCGCTTTCGTCCTTTTCCTTTTACAAATTTGCACCTGAACAAATAATTACATATTGACTAGCCATTAGTTTTATAAATTTAGCTCTTTAAATAAATATTTGAATGAAAACTTATATTACTTATAAAGAGAGATTATTTGATAAAAATTTAAAATAAATCAACAGAGGGGATATGACTATATTTATATAAATATGAAATGTAGCATTCATCATAGACACGATATATTTTTTAAATTTATGTATGTAATTCACAATTATTTATTAATGAAAAAAAAAAATTGCTTACGAAAAACTAAGTAATATATTCAGCGACTTGATCGTGTGAAAAATAGGTGCCGATACAATTTTTACAATATATCCTATGTCTTTAGGAAATATTTTGTATGTACGTGTTACAGTGAATCTATACTTAGTAGTAATGTAAATATATTCACTAGTGAAATTATATTTTTATAGAAGCATAATACTTCACTGCTTCTACATAGGCATACAAAGAATTTATTGATATACACTTAACCTATTATTAAAATTACAGGTATGTACATAAGTAAACCGTGGTAATACGAAAGATAATATTATGAATTATGGATAAATTACCTCTTTTCCTCAGTCTGTATAACATGGCCGCAGGTACTTTTAGTTTTGCATATTCGGTTCCTGACCTGTGTGCAGGTATCGGGAAAACAATCACTCCATTTGCTCCACGGAGTATAGGCTGGACCACGTTTTAGTCCTAAAGTATTCAAATTCAAGTTGACTAATTAAGCTACGAGTAATTTCGTCGGTTTACGTCATTTTGTAAATATAGCGTTGTAATCTTAACAAACCTTCTCTTCTTCTAATCTCGCTTGTAAATTTTCTCACTACTTTCGGCGTTTCTGCCAACGTTCTGTTATCGGTCATTCTGTGATCTTCTAATGTCTGTAAAAAAACGTTAATTTTATCACTTTGGTTTTAAATACATCGCACTGGAAGACAACATTTTGAATCGTCGAGCTCAAGTTATAATAATGAAAGACTAAAGACTACAAAATATTTGTTTACAGCTGTAATTGTTGAATGTGTTGAGTTCTTGGTGGAATTTAAAGAAAATTGTTATACAAATAATGTGGAAAATTAAAAAATTTTATTAAGGAGTCTGAGTACTTTCGACTACTAACTTCTAGTCATCTTCAAAGACTTTGACTTATTACTGTTAATGTGGAAGTTAGAAATAACAATTGTCTTTATATCAATTACGATGGAAATAATTTGTAGTTTTATCGAATGCTTTTTAAAATAGAATATCATTAGTAACCTATATAAAAAATATATAATTGTTCCACCAGGTGTATGTGAGCCAATACTAAATACAGCCACTGGTTATTACAGGTGAATTAGTCAAACTAATTAGTATGTGTATAATACCACGTTTCAAATAGAATTTTATTGTTTTGGCGAACAACCTTTGTGGGACGATATAGGCCACGAATATTTTATTATTATCCTCCGATGCAGTCGATTGGCGTTCCCAAAATTGTTTGTAGTGGCTGTCGAATAAATATTATGTGAATTTACATATTGTTCGATGATCCGTTTCGGCCATGTTTCAAATCAATTTCCTCATCGAGTCAACCGTCCAATATGAATTGATCGTAAAATGGCGCGACAACCATAATTGGATAGTAATCACTTATCCTTATAAACGACGGCATTGTTTTAGATGCAGTTATATTTTATGCTATTTCCATTTACGGTGAATTGGGTTGGATTTTTAACCGAAAATCAAGGCTTGGGTAAAATTTGAAATAAGACATGTGTGTGTTTTATGTTTGACACGAGTCGTAAACCCGTAAAATTCGTCAACCGACAAACTAAAATCGTAAAATCCAGAGGTGTAAATGGATATGTATTATTATTTGGATTTTTGTTCGATTGAAATTTAATTATTTTTTTCTGGTTTAAAAAAAATCAGCATTATAATTCTCACGCCACGAAGCTCACATTATTACAATGACATTTAATAAGTTTACGACATACATAATGTATAGCGTCTCTTGAAATTAGGAACAGACTATGAGTATTCGTCATCTCATTCATTTTAATATTAATCATATTTTAACATCCAACATGGCCTACTGCTTTAATTATCTACTTAATATAACGACTCTTTTTTATCCTAAGACAATATATTAGGTATAATACAATTATGAATGAAATATTGTTAGCTTAAAGATAACTTAATGAACATAATGTTTCTTCGATCATTCATTACATGGTATTTCAATTAGTGATCCTGTTGCTAATAATGTTCTACATTCTTTGATATCAGCACTGACAAAAGTTATATCTTATGTTTATGGTTTATAATGTTTATACTAAATTGAAGAAGAATAAGTTCAAGTTTGAAGATAAGATAGGATGTCGTGTAACAATTTTTTTTCTTCAAATAATTAAAGCCTAACGGTTACAATTTATTCAAATTATTTTTTTCAAATGTGTATAATGGTTGGTACATTCAAGAATTATACCATTTTAAAATTAAATTTTTATTTTTATGCCAATGAATACATTTAGAAATTTTATTGCTGTGGGATCCATAACCATTTACTACTTATTTTTTTGGCTCGTGTCACGTAAAATTTAACAACAAAAAATGTGATATTTGTTATTAAAAAAATCATACATTGTCTACTGAGAATAATATATTTTATATTATCCATTATTTACCGATCAACCTATATAATTGATTAAGGCAAGTGACGCGTCCGATTAGAATTAGATAAATGATGAGTAATTCTAATCCATAGATATAAACATTAGATATTGCATTGCATATAAATTATTTGTGTAATTTTATTGTTTCACTATTCTATAAAGGCATAAGTGTGTCTCCCTCACTCAACACATTTCCTAGTGGCCGCTGAGAGTGGTTGTGACAATGATTTGGAGATTAAAACAAAATAATATTTTAAAAATGTTAAAGAAATAGTCTTTGGTAAAAACTGAGCCTAGATGTATTTGAGTGTATGTTTGAGTCCATATGACATGTAGTAACAATGCATTTACCCATTTTACTGTGAAATATAACTGAAGATATGAAGAGAGATGTTTACAGTATAATGTTTGCCAGGCAACTGATGTTTTTGGCCACTTGATTCGCTGGAACTAATCACGCATTTAGCCACCCATGCGATATCTTGTGTTTATATCTATGTTCTAATCGTTCTACATTGTTACAATCGCACTTTAATTGAAAATCTCATAACCTATGTGTATCCTGAAAAGCTAAATAATAATAAATTGTTAAAAATAATAGCTTCTGTTACGGGATGACCTTTGTAAAATTGAAAATGCGGTGTAGGCGTTGGTAAGACGATACATGTTGAAGATAACGTAGTCGTTCTAAATGTTGAACACAATGCGTGGACTCCTTGAACCATCGTTTATTGGGAAAAGTATTAATAAATTAAATTAAGTCAATGCAATAACGAGTTGTGAGGGTGGACAGCGCCGAATACACGCTAACATTGTATTTATAATAATATCATTTAAATTCAATTTGTATATTCATACAAATATACGAATTATGATCCAGTGGCATGAATCTCTATAGGAAGGATATTTTTTGACGAAGATTACTTATCAGTATTTTTATCGAATGACAGCTTTAATCCCATGTCATTGCTGTCTTGTTGTCTCGGGATTCTTTTTTGTTGTAAGGTATTGGGGGCTTTGAACAACTCAATCTGTCTAAATACATTTGAAGAAAAAAAGAAAGTTGAAGCACGAGCTTCGTAAATTATTATATTACAAATGTCGTAATAACATTTGAAACCTTTTAGTCTAGCAAATAATTAAGTCGAATTAAGCTTTATCCAAAAATATAAGGGAGCTTTCTGTCTTTCTCGATTAATAATATTTCAAATTCTTTAAATAAAATATACATTTTTATTAGTTTCATTTTAAATCATGTATTTTCTAGCCGATTCAGATAATAAAAAATGAATACATATTATTATTTACAAGTTATTACCAAGTTGGGGGTTTAGTTGAAGTTGATTTGTATAGTTTACTGAGAGATACATATTTTTTGTTCGTGGATTATTTAATATTTTAAATACATTTATTTCATGTAGATTGATCCAGGGTGGTCGATTATTAAATAGACAATTTCTTTCTTGAAATATGTAATAGACCTAATATATAAATTAATTAATCTCGAGATACATCATATCGAATCAATATTGATTTTAATAAATTATACAATTTTTACACAGTCGATTGCTCACAAGGTGTTTTAAACAAACTGTTTGATATGTGACATGTGTATTTTCCGCGAAATGTGACTCACACCAAGTTATATCTAATTAAATCCCCGTTATTTTTTATTTTAATTTTTGTGTTTTAGTATACAGGACAAACCCTACACATTAAATCATTTTAAGGTTTTGTGGTGAGTTGTTTGCCTGGTAGATAAGATCCCATTTTTTGTAGAGAACATAATAGACACATCATAGAAAAGGTCCATAGCACCAGCCAATTTAGACCATCTTCGAATAATATTCACCTTTATAATTATATACATTATCAGATTGTTTGTTAAGGAAAATTACCTATATTGTTGAAGTCGTAATCTCAAGACTAATATTTTATGTAATTCAAATGATTTGTATTTGAAAAAAAAACAACAATAAGAAATTTTAATGTCTCTAAAGATATACCAATATACATACGTATTGTGTATTTCGTTCACTAATGGATTCTTTGTGAAAAATATCTACAGTTAGTGAGCCCACGTTTTTGTATTACTGCCTCAATCTTGATAACAGTGTATCCGAATAGAAAATATTAGATAGTTAGACAATTGCGCAAATGTGCTCAGATACCGGATCAGATAAGACTTTTTATACACATCTCTAAGATAACCTTTACACACAGACATCCGAAACTCGATTATGGTTTACGAACAAACACGCGGTGGTAAGGATATAAAGGTTGTACTTTTTAAGAACTCTTAAATCAAGGCTTTTTGAGACGTGAGAGAAACGTCCAATCGGAAAACCATAAACCATTTGCACACACCCATACACATTTACAAGCAAAAAGGAACAAATTCAACATATCGTTGGCCAGCAATATTCAAACTGTGAGATCGCTATTCAAAAATAATATATAATAAGTCCCGTAATGAATAATTTTGAGCGACTCCCCCAACCCCACATACGGAATATTGATGATATAAATATACGGTGGCACTATTTAATATTCTCGACAGGCCTATTTCATAATAATTTGTCTTATATGGAAGTCGTTGAACTTCAAATTTGGTTTAATCTGCCATCAATCGGCTGAATCAACACACGTAAATACAAACACCTTTTGAAAGATTTTGATTTTGACTAGATAAATGATCGTTGACAGGCACACGATACAATCTATTCTAATAAGTGTGTTTTGGCTGTCGTCACGTCGAGGTACATGTACTAAATGGATTTGTATAATATTTCACAAGAGACTATAATTTAAAGTTGCCACCAAATAAGGTAACAATCTCGTGGAACAAGGATGTCTGTCATATACAACTGGGTGGTCTTCATTGGGAACAACCATTACGAACAACTCATATAACACTATTATCTCGTCCATTTATCTAAAATACACAAGCATTATCCACTATTTCAATATGAATAGGCTTGAACATTGTACGAATGCTGATTTTTGATCATACAGAAGGTGAAAGCATCACAGTATAAACGAAGATAATTTTTAACAATGTCTACACATTTTGTAATCGTTGTAGATATAATAAGAGTAAAAAATAAAACATGGAATAGGTTAAGAGGTGTGGTTATTCGTTTATACAGGGTGGACTTGGAATAACTGAGGATATTTTAGGGGGGTGGTAAAAAAAATATTGATAATATTAATTACGTATAGCAGACACTATACACGTAACAGTCACTACTGAGTACTTCAAAGAAACAGTTGATTCCAAGTTTGTGGCCCAAAATCGATTCCAAAAGCACTATTAATATTATTTATTATATTCAATTTTTAATTACTATTACGATACCCTGCCACCCCCTAAAATATTCTCAGTTAATTCAAGTTCACCCTGTATTTTAAAATTATATTTTGTGGAGATTGTCAGCTTTTTTTATACTTCTTATATGAAGAAAAAAGCGCATATTCCATTGTCATTTTATTTAAAAAATATATATTTGTCCTTATTAGTATACGTCAAAGAATCTGTAATGGATTTACGACCGTAATCAATGTAATAGTGTGTTAGTGAGTTGTGCTAGATGGTGTGTGTACGAATAGATTAGAGCTCACATACGCACCGCACGCACACACTCTCATTACACTATTATATTGAATACGACCATGATGATTCCACTGTACTTTTGATATTCATCGTTTTTTCACTCAAACTGTCGATGATATTAATAAAAAGTATTTTCCCCTTTTAGTAGGTCAATATACCTATAATTTTTAATAATTATCGATAGTTAATGCGGTGTTGTTTTTTTTAATCAGTTTTTGTTCCTTATTCAATATGAATAAAGGCGTATAATTTAATAAATAATGTAATACGTACTTAAATTTTACTCACGTAAATCACCCATAATGACTTTTATTTGGTCGTTGTTATTAATACAGGATGGAGATATAATAAAGATGACGGGATATTCAATGAGCGTCTTTAAGTAATTTTATTAATCGAGGTACCCACTCGTAAAATATTTATATTTCCATTTGTATTGAGGCAAGGTACTAAATAATAATATAATCAGTATCAATGGTATTTGTGGGCAGGGCCGTTCGTCGACTTCAAGTACCACTTTTATTTTGCTCTTCAATTTTGTGAACCCGATAATATCATCCCGAGAGAGGAACATTTATCTACTTACCATACCATCTGCACAAATGTGCTTTATATATACACGCGTGGGGGATAAAATTAATCTTATATAAAGTAAATAGTGGCCGGTGTGTTATTTGACCGTAACTTTATGAATTATTCAAAGGACCGTCGACAAGAAAATGACCAACTTGTCCGCAAGCCTTCATTTTGCCTACCAAACCTTTTTATGCGTCGCCCTTCAGACATCTAAAACGATTTACATTAAGAATTTCATACCACTTTCGAATGATCCCAGATTCTGCTTAACGATGCATAATATTTCCAATATTATGTTCGAATATATCCATACCCATGGCATATTAAAAAACATCATTAAAATTCACGATACTCATATCATATGAGATCGTATTGGTTTGTTAATTAGGTAGAAACATGTTCAATGTAGGTATATCTGATTAAAAATTATTATATGTGGTTTTTTCATCGAATCATGTTGTCTAAATTTTAGATAATACTAATTAATTTAAAAAATTCTTTAATAAAATACATATTATATATATATATATATATATATATATATATATATATATATATATATATATATATATATATATATATATTATGCCATATACTAACAGTGAGTTTCCATGACTATTAATTTTCAATGAACCATATAGATTTTTTATAACTTGGCGCCTGTTTTATATTTTGTAGATTATTATTAACCAAAAAGTAGAACCTACTTATATGTACTTTTAAAGTTTTACCATTTTTGTGATTACAAATGTTTAGAATTGATATAAAATCAGTTGGTTTACTGGTGCTATAGACTCTTGGATGATTATTGCCATACGTTTATAAACATGAATCCTCATAATAAACAATATTAGTGACATATTTAATCGATTCTAGTTTGTGAAATAAGCAGACGCACGATTTTTAACGAATCAGTCTCTGGCCTTGGTGTATTCGGATTGGATGGATATCAATTAATTTTTATTTTATTATCTACCTAATAATCATAATCACGGTGAGGAGGAGAATTTCAATACTTGTGGTGGAATGGAAGGCGTATTTAGAAACGGCTAATCTTGGTTCAGTCGATTGTTTGTGAAACGTATTCAGACTATTTTCAAGGCTATGTGTATGAATGCGTGTACTAAATTTAAGGTATGAAAATATATTTGAAAATGTATCGATGACATGGAAAACGTCCCCATATTGGGTTTAATTATGCTTGAAACTATAGCTACTAATTTGCGAAACTTACCAACTGAGCATTGACTTGAATGAGTACAATGATTGTACCGAATAATATTATGGAATAGCACTTCATCTTGCTCGTGTGCTTTTTCTTTGCACTTTCTTCTTCACATTTTACACAGTCTTTATCACTAAATATTTAGCCATATCGAGGTCGAGGTCTCCACAATCGTTTCCCTCCGTCCGGCATTTCATCCACCAGGCAATCCTGTAGGGCAAAAAGAAAAAGGTTAAGTCGCTAAAAATCTGTGGCATTTTATTGACATTTGTGTGTTTCCAAAATAACGACCATCTGTATACAATTTTGTAGCACACGTGTTATTATATGCTCGCTCCTTGTAGATTATTGGTTTATTTGCGGCTTGTGGTCGTAGGAATCGGATACGTGCGATCGTCGAGAAAGTATTATAACATTGTATAAAACTTTTCAAACAGTTACGTTTTTAATAGAAGTATTTCAAAATGTTTGGCGACGGTGGTGAGATTTGCACTCTTGTTTAAAAGTCCACAGAGTGAATAATAAATCATGCTTTCGGGTCCGAAGACTTCGAGGGTTCGATACTAAAAGGCGTGTCCTCTGCGTGTTTTTCTCCCCAGTTGCGTTGATTTTGGAAATAAAACAATATGAATTATATTCTATTGTGAGTTGTGACAAAGGACTCTAACTTAAGCGGTTCTCTCATCGTCCTAACCTAATGATCCTCTCTCCACTGTTTTTCCTGATAACATATGTCGTTATAATGTTAAGGAAACATGTATAGAGACGCAACTATCAAATTTTATTTTCATTTTCACCGAAAGGTAAACAAACCAAGGCGGCCACGGCCTTCGACAGCTTTTGACAGAAGCCAGAAACCGAACCATCGACGATGACGGAATTATTTATCGATTACTAAGCGAGACACAATAAAATACAATATCTTCTCTGGCTAGCGTTAGTTACTTAACACATGACTGATTTTATAAATTTCTCACTGTAAAAAAGATTTGGGAACTGCTATAATAGATATAAAAATGTCGGATAAATACCGTCAAATTGAACTAAGAATGTACTATGGAAGATTTCATCTCACTCTTACATTATAAGATTTAGGCGCATTTAATTAATTTATTTACGCCCCGAGGAGCTTTTTTTGAGAGGGGTTTTTAGACAAAACAACGTGTTAATTGTCTGTCAGTGATCTTTAATTATTACTAGTTACACATGTCATCGATAGAGCGGCTCTGCCCGACTTGCGATACTCTATCACCCCCCAAAATATTTTCAGTTATATCATGTCCACCCTGTATAAAGCCTTTCTGAGTATCTGCATATAAAAAAATACGTACTTCTCGCGTTTGACCCAAATGGTTTAAAAATGCAAAATAGAAGTTAAAATTTAAGCTTTTGAGGGTTTTTTTACAAATTTAGTTTTGTGTCTTTTGTCAACATGTTAATTCAACGCCCCAAAGAGTATTTTGTGAGAGGGTTTTTTTATACACAACAAAGTGTTAATCGGTCGGTGTTCTTAACTATTACTAGTTACACAGGTCACCGACTTAATAATCGCCTCAGTATTTACCTTACAATCCAGAGAATCAGAGTAAACCTGGATCTAGACGATCGATCGCGATTTTATTTGTAGCCACGCGTCTTATCCCCTGAGCTATTACGCTTATTATTAATCAAAAGCCTTCTCATTAATGTAATTTACTACATTAAAAAAGGACGCCGAGGTAGAACAAAGCAGATTCCAGATGATATTTCTTAACTTGTTAAAAAAAATAGTACCAATTGATAGATGAAAGAATGCAAACATTTTCAATGATTTGGCAGTTCACACCTTAACAATCGCCAATGTGATTAAAGTTTATTATGTGTGCGTGTATGAAATCAAATATAATATCACAATTGTCGAATGAGCAAAAATATTGTGCTTAATTCATTATAAGATTTAGTGTCGATGTGCATGACGATAATTTAAGATAAGTAATGATACTCGTTATAAGATACGTCCTCGCCAATGATTTTTGACACGCATATCGATCATTTTTAGGTGACTGACCCCATACCATATTATAACCATTGATATCTTACTACCTTAATGGACTCAACACTAACACAAATAGCTTTTATTGGCCTTATTTAGATTATATGTATTATATCTTAACATATTATTTACAATGACAACCGGCTGCCTTCCCGATCCAGTATTGCTCGTTCCGCAATATTGGCTTTCTTAACATTATATCTACACTGATTTATATTTCATTATATGAAATTGAGAAATAAAGAGGTTTAATTGATAGTTTGTGTGTAAATAGTGTGAATCATTCTTATAATATGTATCAGCCAACGCTTTCATTAACCTTGAAAGGTGTGGATGTAATATTTTTTTTTATTAATATAACAATTTGAAAGAAAGTCTGATCATTTCTTATTGTTTGATTTTACATGACAACTTTTCACATAAGAGAAAACTATATAGACCTTAATTAAATAAGTGTTGCTACTATAGTTACAAAAATTAATTAACATGATCAATTCTGCCATTCAGAATCAAAAGCTCCCAAATTCAGTTTTTTTAAATATTAGTTATATGTAATAGATTCTATTAAACCCAAGTTGTGACATTTGAATATCAAAATATAATAAATTAATTTAATTATTCTCCACCTACTTCAATTGATTCGTACTGGATTTAGGAACTTTTTTTATTTTGAGACCCTCAATTGTCTAATTAATATAATATGAGCACATAAGTCTTAGACTTTCAAACGTTGTTTTGTTTAAATATTTTTATCTTTTTTTCTGATGAAAAAAACATAATTTTTATGGTTTATTTGGAACAACAATAAAAATGTTTTTTTTTTAAATATTGATCAATAGTTATGTTATAATTCTTATATACAACTATTCAATTAATCTGAATATTTGTGGAATTTTAAAGTGCCCTAAAAAGAGAATATGGTTCTAATTTAGTTAAATTAGTACAAATAATAATGAATACTTAGTATAACGTAAAATTTATGAATGAACATTTCCGTTTAGTAAATTGAGTGTGCAACAAAATATTGCAACGACTAATAAAACACAACGAAGTGCACATCGCTTTTATTATCACTCAAAACGGGTTAAATTATCATCTCTTTATACGACAGAATCGGAGTTTGATGAATACTTGATTAAATTCACGTTGATATAAATTGATTTACGGTGCATTATGATTTGTGAATGTGTTTATTATTAACATGAATTTGATTTGTAATTTTTGCAACATAAACACAACCGTTTATTCACCGCGTGTCACTTTTTCCACCCGATGAATCAATCATCTGGTTAACTTACAGTCATCACAATATTGATATGAGTCAATGACGGAAATACAGTCTTGCTGTTTGTTGACTAAATGAAAATAATGCCAACTAACTCGAGCTTATCTCTGATACTTAGATTATCGTATAAAATGAATCAAGTGATGAATATCCCCTGACATTGAGACAGGCGACATTATCACCAATCGAAAATGGGCAATGGTGACCTTTGTGTATTCATTCTTTTGTTATCTTTCATCGAGAGAGAAAAAAACACAATCATTGGGGTCATACTTGATAAAATTGGTGCGAAATTTGTATTGTAGAAGAACAATATTACTTGAGTCACATATTCAGTATAACAATTAACGATTAGATTAGAACCACGTAATTATTCACTCATATTGTATGGTATTCAAATATTTTTATACTACCATCTAATTGATCAAGCTATAAAATCATTAGATTGAGTTGAGTTAGTATGTGTTAAAAATAACTAACATCATAAATAATATACACATAACCGATTTCGGTTATATAATAAAATATTATACATTCTAGATATATGTATATATATATATTGATTTGTACACAACCAATATACTCCTCTTGTAAAGATGGTTAAAAATTGGCTCTTTTTACTATCTAGATTCTAGAATATCAATTAGTAAAAGTTGAATAAATGTCCGAGATGTGAATCAGATATCGTATTCAAGTTATTTTGTTGAATAATTGGAAGAGATCGGTCCTTAGATATTATTTATGTTGACTTCAGTCGTTAATCCATAAAATCTTTAGTACTAATTTGATTAATTATATGATGAGTCAAATCTCAGCAAGTGCTGCATTTTTGTATAATAACTATAGTTCAAACCAATTTATTGCACCATAATGAACCTGTATTTCTTGAGTCAGGTAGTTTGATTGATTAGTTGGACTTGATAATTGTATTAAGCGTGGTTTTATATTAGCCTTATTAACTGTTTCAACATCAAAATCAACAATGTGGAATAATTTATAATGCCACGTACATACACTCGCGAATGTTTGTGAATGTAGACAAATAGGGAGTGTGGATGGCACATTCGCCAATATTTGACTTGATTTTTTGTAACTTTGACTTTGTTTAGAATATCGATCATGGGATAGTACGTAATATTGCGAGTATTGATATTATTTAACAATATTTAATGGATTTTCGCGAACATTCGCACGAATGCATTCGCTGGAGTGTATGGATGCACCATAGCAAATATTTGAGAAAAAACTGAACTTTAGACTCTAAGGGCCTTAATTGTTAAAATTGATGAATTTTCTTTCAATACAGACACTTAAATTAAGGCCTTCATCGTGTTTTCCTATGTGAAAAGTTGTCATAATACAACAAACTAAGAAATTATCAGACTTTCTTTTAACGTTTTATGTTAATAAAGAAGTATTACTTCAACACTTGAGAGTCTTTACGGGCCGTAATAAAGCATTGTCGCTTTTCTATAAACATGAAAATTGGATCTTGTTTCTCAATAATTGTTAGTTGTCGTTATTGATGATGGTACAACTTCTGAGAAACATTAAATTGATGTTAGCTATAGCAGTGTTTATAAATTTTCAACTGGCTGTATATGTACATGAAAAGCTATCAATTTATTAATGATAAATCGATGTTTGTGAGAGTATTCGAATGTTTATATTGGAAATGATGGAAGCTATGTAGATATGCGTGGGATAGGTCAATATTGATGGAGGCACACCGAGAAAGACAACGGAGGCGTTTGAAAGTATACGACCATTTATTCCAATTAGAAGTTCTCACAATAACTTAAGATAATACACACCCACCTGATGCAACACACATTGGATAGTTGTATATTCAAATGTTAAACTAACTAACTATTCACATACGCATCCTCGTTCTTTGTCCACACTTGCGAAAAGCTTCGCATTAGCTTTTGAATGGACACTCGACAATATTATAACACGTCTAGACGAGTTCAATTTATAGCTACATATAAGTATTCCTCGATTGCGAATAAAAGTGGCACAATATAGGTTGAATAAGTCATTGAATCGAGTGTCATATTTACCTTTATTTGAAAATGCCGTCGACGAGAACTTCTGAAAGAGATAAGCGCACACACGACCACCCCACAACACGTCTAGCTACACACTGATCCGACTTCACCACTCATTTTATCTCATACATATTAGTTTCCCACATGTTAGAAATTTAAACGCCGCGACTCGACTAATTAATTTATATGATTTCACGTTGACCATCTCAATATTATTTCGTCATTTTAATTTATTCAAATTTATGCCTCCATACAGTCGGAGGAGGTATTATAATAATTATGTGCAAAATATTGACCAATTTTGAATAAGTTTTAAAATTGTCAGCTACTCCAAATAACTCATTTTTTCATAATCATTTTTATTTTCAGGATACTTACGTGGGTGGGCGTTATTTAAAATAAAATGCTATTTAATTTATATTTCGAATAATTGGAAACTTTCTGCATACATAGTTTCACGAATGTGCAGATTAAATGTTAAAATTTATACAGATGTGAACTAACCTACTGCTAACGGCTGATATTAGTTATATCGTTACATAATATCGATGGTAAAAAGGCTAGAGACAACAAAATGGATTATTTTAGATAAAATTCTATAAAGTTTTTTCCTTTTTAAGGTGTGCTTATATTTATGTATAAAAGTCAAAATCGACTATGATTGCGCTAAAGTCAAAATTGATATTTTAGTGTTGCGGTGTAACCAATTACGACATTAGGTTAGTAAATCTCTCTTATGAGTGTAACATTTACTGTACACAGTCAATACATTTCATAGTATATGCATGTAACATCCAACTCGGAATTGGTAGCACATCGTAGCCTGAATATAGATAATGACCACTTTCAGCAGGTTGACTCCTTTGTATATTTGGGAGCAGTGGTCACTAAGGAAGCTGGAAATAACCAGGACATAAACTCTCGCCTGCAAAGTGCTAATATGGCGTATTTCGGCTTAGTACGCTTGCTCAGATCAAGATTTCTAAGTAGAAGTACCAAGGTAGAATTATACAAGATGCTAATTAGGCCAGTACTAACCTACGGTGCAGAAACATGGGTTATTACCAAAACTGAAGAAGATAGGCTGCTTAGGTTCGAGCGAAAGATTCTTAGGAGGATCTTGGGTCCTGTTCAGGAGGCACCAGGACTATTTAGAATTAGACGGAACGATGAGATTTACTCATTATATAAGAGCGTGAACGTAGTGCAGTTTATTAGGGCTTTAACATTAGGTTGGGTTAAAGAGCAGGAGGGATAGTATCGGAAATACTATCCAGCAAGCCTGTGGGTAAGAGAAGGCAGGGTAGACCTAGGCTAAGGTGGGCGGACGAGTTCTATAAGGTGGTTAGGAGTTTAGGTAATAATAACTGGAGGAGCGCGGCCTCCAATAGAAATAAGTGAAAGATGCTGGTGAGGGAAGCCTTGGCTTATCACTGAACTAAAGTGCTTGTAATGATTATGATAGTAAATAATTAGTAATTTTCGGTAGAATCCCGATGAGAAAAACTCCATAAACATAAGGCCGAAATGTAGACTACCTTTGTTTTCGGTATCATACCTTAATTATAGGAATTTTATTTTTTTTAAGTTAAAGGATTTTTTTTGGTTATCTTTATCTCTCTAGAGCCGCCTTGTGGCCCAGTGGTTAGTGTAACGGATTCGTGAGTGAAGACTCTCGGGTTCGATTCACAGCACCGGAGTCACTTGGTAGATCTAGCTTAGCAAACTAGATCTTAAGTACTCATTGCTGTACACTCATTGCTGCCACCTTGGCCGTAAAGGCCAAGGTGGCCTAGCCAACCGCTTATAAAGGGACTCCCGTCAATAGGGAAGGCGTCAAGGTATTATTATCTCTCTAAAGTAGAAAATTTTATTTTCTGGTATTTAATACTTACATATAATTTTATTAGCGGTTTATCAGCATTCTCTCATAAATCCATTAATTTTGTTCATTCTTTTGTGAAAAAGAAGGTTCTGATGATTTTTTTATTGATACCATTACTGATTTTTTTTCAATCAATAAAAAATGTGTTTTTGTCAAAAAAAAATACATTTGAATTGTTAGGTCCTGATATTTTGACCAAATAAGGAATTTTATAAAATAAAAATAGTCACTATAATGTGCATGTGAATAACATGTGTGTAAATATTTAATAAACATAAAAATATCTTATAAATTACAACAGGCACATTTTTATGACACAGTATAAAACTAATAATCAGACACATTATAAAGAATATGAAATAATATGATCCCTTTAATGGTAATAAACATAGATTTGTTTTAAAATTCAGTCAAAATAATAAATTGTGATCGACAAGACATTTATTTAATTTCAATTGAGAAGAAAATAATTAATAAATACCAATATTCAATATATATATATATATATATATATATATATATATATATATATATATATATATATATATATATATATACACACAATTTTTAATACATTTAAAAAAATATATAATTCAGATTAAGCAAGCAATGATTTGATTTTGATGAAATAAAAATTACGGTCAATCTGTATAAAAACAAAATGCATTAGAATACAATTTTGGACGGAAATACGTATGTAATTAAAAATATACAATATACTCAAATAAATATGCTTTGGAGTTTATGTAAAGGCGAGCCATTGCGTCACAGGTACACCGGGTGATTGAATCGCTTTACACCAATATTGTGAATTATCAGCGTTCGGATTGATCAGAATTTTTCCAAGGTTTTCTTTTACTCCCATATTATTTTTGCAACCCAAACTAATGTATATTGAAACATTTGCGAGTGTATTGGAGTTGACATGGAGTTTAGTGCATGCAGTCTTAGGATCCCATCTAGCAGATATTGTTGGGAAAAATCTATCGCTCTTCCAATGGGCTTCATTTTCCTTGTCTGAAATAGATGCTTTTAAGTAAAGAGGCTCTGAAACAAAATACAAAAAAATATTTAGTTTAAATACACATGTAATTAAATTAATAATTATCTGTCAACAATTCATTTTTATAAATTTATTTATGTATTACTCTGAGGGGCTTTCGAGGGTTTTTAGACACAACAACTTGTTAATTCATTGTCTTAATCGATCGGGATTTTATTAATATTATTCCCGATTGTAATAACCGATCAAATCAATTAAATTTTTTTTACTTGAGCAGGATTTGAACCCATGGCCACAGTATTAGTAGCCACATGCCTTAACCCCTAAGCTATTACACTGGTGTTTATATTACAAATGTTTTTGTGACCCTTCGTGACCCTTGGGTCAATGTGGAAACTTACATTCAATAAATATTAAAAATAGTTTATAATAATCTCTCTCTAAAGTACTACATATAAAGTTAAGAAATTGTAATTTGATATGCAATTTTTCTTGTTTATATAAAAGCAACTGCCTTTTTTTTGAAAAATACCTTTATGCATTTCATGTTGTTGCATTGTTTTAACATTACATCTCATTTTCGTTATAGCAATATTAATGTAATCATTGCATTTGTTTTCACTAGTCACGTAAAGCAAAGTAGCTTCAACCTCTCCCTTTTTGCTTGAATTCTGAAATAAGAAGTAATTCATTTTAAAGTTTTTCATCTTGAATATAAACTTGATAAATCTAATCTCACCGATTCTTCTTCGACTCCTGTCGAAATTTGCTCCAGTGGTCTCCAAATATCGGGCGTGCCTATAACATCATATTTTAAATCATTCGAGAAAAGCTTGATGTCGAAACTCCAGGTCGCGACGCCAATAGTGCGGCGTTTGTCTGCTAATTTAGTGGGTCTCGAGTTTTTGCTGTCCGTTTTAAATGTGTCTGAAAAGATCTTTTCAAATTTGGACAGCGTCGACGAAGATTGCGTGTCGGAGTGTGCAGCTTGCGCGGTTTGAGTGGCGTTTTTAGCATTGTTCTTCAACTCTTTCTTCTTCTTCGCCTCGTCTTCTTTTGTCGGAACCAGTTCAAGGACGGCATACACGGTCAACGAAATAAAATGACCTGCGAGATCTGTCGCCATATTGTTGTTGGCTTGTCCCGATTTAGTAGTCTTCTTCGGCTGTCCCATCTGAAATTTGAATTCTTCATTCCACACAGGCCAAGACGACTCTTGGATTTGTGATTCGTATTTGGTAGAGCCTGGGAAAATTTTAACCTGTAATGACAAAAGATTAGTTTAATATTGAAACACAATTTATTGATATAGTATAACTCAAGTTAGGTTAGTCAGTATTAACCGCCGCATTCAATATAAGAGTATGTTAAGCTTAGGATTTATAGGCATGCGTCGCCGTAAACGTACACCGTAAATACGATAGTAGAGTTACTTAGCTACACTTATGCTCGGTTTTTTGTTAGTTAATGCCTCGTCTAAGCCTCGGGCGAGGCACTAATTAACAAAAACCCGAACAAAAGTACAGCAAAGCAACTCTATTACCGTCTTTACGGTGTACGTTTATGGCGACGCACGCCTAGAAATCCCAAGCTTAACTGAGTCGTCCTAGAGCTTAAAGTATTGGTATGTATAAGAATAGACTATAGCTTGATAGTATGGGTGTAAACGCATACGCACCACACGCACACACTCTCATAACACTATTATATTGAATACGGCCGTTAGTATCCATACAATACACATTTAAAAAAATGTATTTATGTTAAACCCAATAAGAATATTGTTGATATTTCATTTAGGCTATTTATTTTATCTATATTTATATAAAATCATATTCGTATATACAATAAAAACATCTCACAACGATGTTTGTAGAGAAAATTTCAAAACTAGATACGCGCATAGGCGACCTAACTTATCGGAATCGGCTGTGATTAGTCATTTTATTATTTACCTAATATGATATTAATTTGTAATGTGACCAATCACTGCCGTGGGTATGTTGTTAGTCAAGAGGGAAATTTGAGCTATTTTTACATTTAATCTTGAATAAATCAATATAAAGTATATTATCTTATCTCACGCACCAAAGAATTGTGTAATCTTCCATGTAGATAGTCGATTAATATTCGATGTTGGTATACACCAATGCTTTCAAGAGGTTAATTAATAATATAAACTGAATCTGGTGGCTCCTTAATATTATGTTTTTTTCAATTAATTAAATACTATTTTAATTGTATCAAAGAACAATTGCACGTTTTTCCATTGAGTGTATATTTCAAGGTTAAAATACATTGTGATTTTAAATCGCGATGTCATCGATTAAAACGATAAAGGCGCAATAATATCACAATAAGAATATATTATACATATTAATAATAAATGAGGGAAATCAATTCTTTTAAATAATTCCTAGAGAATAACTGCGCCATATCCACTAAGCACTTAAAAGAACATACATTGAATGCATAGATATAAACATTAATTCGTGTCAATTCCGTGTAAACCCGTATTGTTGCACTCTTCTTTCCTATTCGATAAAGGCATAAGTGTGTCTCCCTCACTCAACACATTTATAGTGACCACTGAGAGTGGCTGTGACAATACTTTGGCGATTAAAACGCAATAATATTTTTAACATCTTAAAGAAGTAGTCTTTGGTAAAAACTGAGCCTAGATGTATTTGAGTGTATGTTTGAGTCCATATGACATGTAGTAACAATGCATTTACCCATTTTACAGTGAAATATAACTGAAGATATGAAGAGAGATGTTTACAGTATAATGTTTGCCAGGCAACTGATGTTTTTGGCCACTTGAACTAAACACGCATTTAGCCACTCGTGCGATATATTATGTTTATATCTATGATTGAATGTAAATATTTAAATGCGTTTAGAAGACGGAAATAAGCTTTGCAAATAATGTATAATATGATGTGCATTTTGATGACATCATTCACTTATAAATTGTTATAGCCACTATTTAACCGCGCCTTAAACGTTGACCTCGGTTGTATTATTTGAGTTTAAGCGATATTCAATATAATTTATTTTATTTCACGAGTGCGTTATTTTGAGAATGATGTGTGTAGACAACCTTAGTAGGTCATGGACTTCGACATGCCATATTAAATCTATGTTTCATAGATGTTTGTCCAATTACAGAATCTTCAATGACCAGTCAAACCCAAAGTGAATAATAGATACTTAGTTAAATAAATAATATAAATTGTATGTTCGCTGTTCTCGTTCGGAAGTAATGATAAGACAAATTCACGCTTTGTCTATTTAAGTGTCGAAAGATAAAACTAAAAAATATTATATTTATTTATTGGATGGCTTAGAAGTAAACCTCAATCATTTCTATTATTATCTTAAGTAGTAGCCTTAAAATGATCCTATCCTTATCTTTTATCTATAAGAGGCTTTTGAATGAGCATTTTAATGATTTCATAATCCTTAATTGATATTCATATGTATTAATTTAAAAATTGTAGCTTTAGCACTGTCTTTATCATTCTAACAGTGCAATGACGAATGCTAGTGATAAATAAACTATATTGTTGGTAAATGTCCTCGATGAGTTATGATTATAGGCCTCGAGGTATTTTTATACTTATTATTTGATAATAATGGACCCAGATTCACCTTAAAATCCAAGAAATCAGAGTAACAGTGGATCGAAACGATCGATCGGGATTTTATTATTAATAATTCCGATTTACCAATCGCAATAGTCTATAGAACTATTTTTTTTTCAATTCGAGCTAAATGCTTTGTTTATATTATAAGTCTTTTTTCAATACTAATGAATATGGAAATTGAATGTTGGTTATGCTTTCTTGAATCCATTCATTATTATTGATAAATAAAACATCTACAAAACTCATTCATTTTTAAAATAATCTGTCAGATATCGTTTGCGACTGCACAGATAAAAAATTCCATACATATAAATAACGTCGGACGGATAATACAATGTTTTTTTAATATTTATTGTAAGTTAATGATCTCAGACATGAAACATTTGAATACATTATAAACAAGTTCTTCGGTGAATCATTTGTATTATGATCATTAGAAATTAAAGTCATCATCGATGCATTCCAAAGAATTATGTTTTGAATAGATTTATACAAAGTATTAACAGTTAAATATGCGAGTTTCTATCGCTTTAAAATATGTATAGATAAGAATACAATTAATATGCAATAGAAAGTGAAACTAGAAGCATGTAGTGTAATACGCATAGTGTAAGTTGGAAAAGTAAATAAACATAATATTAACCTTGACGACATATCCTTTGGCCTGCGACAGTCCGAAGAATGAAGGCAAGTGTCTCGCGCCCAGCACGGTCACGTACAAACACCTGCTCACTGAGTTATATGCAAGTTTCAGTCCTATTTCAGGATCTACACTGCCGCTGCCGTTCAGGCTGGAGTTCTTCTTAGTGTTCAGAATGTTCTTCACCTTCAGCAGAGAGGCCAGAGCCATGATTTGTTATTATTTATTAATTACACAACACGCACAACCACCATAACGAGGCTCAGCGACCAACTAAACACAAATTGCTGTTTGAAACTTTTACGTCATAACTATTATGGCGGCTCACCACATTTAATGCATTGCACAATATCACACAATTGCACAATATCAAAAACAAAAGGAATTTGAGTAAACATAGCTGATTTTAGTTTAAAATACGTACTCTCAGTTACTTAGTAGCATATATATTTTTTAAATATTTTGTCTCCACATGAATCAAGAGAATGAACAATACATAAATACATGAAAGTGAGTTGTCAAAGTGAAGTGTTGTCATAAAGTAGTGTTGTTGGTTGCGGGGATGAAGTCATGGTTGAAGGGGGCGGGGCTGCGGGGGTGAGTGGCGAGGGGGCGGGGCTTATAGTCTGCGGGGCGCACAGGGACTACACTGAACAGACAGGGGCTGCACTACTCTGCCAGCCGGTACTGTTGCCGCTAGACACTGTGAACAGACAGAGGTTGGCACGGCTGGGTGCGTTAGCTGTTAGTAGTGTTAGTACTCCTGGTACTCCTGGTCCTCGCACCTCCAACAATGTGGTGGGGGCTGGCGGTGGAGCTGGCGGCGGCGGCCGTGGTGGCGGCAGTGCTGTTGTACCGCTACTCTGATGTGTGGAGGAACCACGTGCTGGTGACCGTGTCTGTGCTGAGTGCCTGGTACTTCTCCTTCCTGATCATCTTCATCTTGCCCCTGGACGTCAGCTCGGTATATCAAATATCATATATCGTTTATCCCTTCCTTCTCTTCAATACAATAATAACTTTACCATCTAATGTTATCTTGCAGACTGTATATCGTCAATGCCAACAAGAGCATAATGAGACTCTCGACGTTCTTGTTATATCTATCCAAAATACCACCATTTCTCCCATTGAAAAATGTTTGGAACCTTATAGCAAAGTGCCCGATGAAGTTTTTCCCAATCTTTGGAGGGTAGTTTACTGGAGTTCACAGTGTTTGACATGGTAAGTGTAGCTAATATTATCTTTGACAATATGTTTCAAAAATAATACTTATTATTTATTTACAGGCTCCTTATGCCGATTATGCAATCGTACAGCAAAGCTGGAGATTTTACCGTCAAAGGAAAACTAAAATCAGCTCTTGTAGACAATGCAATATATTATGGATCATATTTATTCATTTGCGGGATATTATTGATATATTTGGCTGTAAAATCAGATGAACGCTTAGACGGAGCCAAAATTAAAACTATCGCTTCGACGGCTAGTAACACGTGGGGATTGTTTCTTCTCATTTTACTATTGGGTTATGCACTGGTCGAAGTTCCCAGAAGTCTTTGGAATGGGTCAAAAAAAGGTTACAAACTAAACCATAGCTACTTTAAAGCGGCAAAATTAAGCTCGGAAAAATGTGAAGCTGAAGAAACTGTCGACGATATTCTGGAGGTATTTTTTTTCACATTGAACCGTGATAAATAATGTAAATAATTTAAGTCTTTGATATACATACTAAAATACTTTCAGTCTCTGCAAGGCATTCATACTTCTTTGGGACCCACTCATGTTTTGCGCAAATATGTGGATACTATTTTAATGAGAGTGCCTGTTGAATTGAGAGATCGAATGGAACGCCGTGCAGCACCGACGGCTCCGTCTGCTCCTCCCTCTCTTAAAGCTCTGGTCAGGCTTCACAAACAGGTAAAATCATTTCAAACCAAATATGTTGATTGAAAAGTAAATAAACGGATTTATGATTTTAGGCAATCAAAGCATTACATACTTTACAAAGAACAGAAACGCAGTGGACAATTTTGATTAACAAAATATTTCATTTGGAAGATATAGATAAGAATAGTAGATCTGTTGAAAAAAGATTCAAATCAACTTTCACCGAAAACCGAAATGCATTTTCAAGAACTATTTATAATCCAACTATAGGTATTTTGTAATATGTTGTTTTTTTTTAATCTATATATGTTGTTTTTTTTGAAATATTAACATTTCTTTACTCTTTGCAGAATGGTATTGGGAATGTATATTTAAGAGTTATTTTTTGAAATTGCTTGCTATATGTACTGGCATATTATCTGTTGCTGTAGTTTGGTCAGAAGTGACATTTTTCACACAGTCTCCAGTGTTGTCTCTATTTGCAATTATCGTCAATGCGGCAAAAGAAAAGTATGATTATTTTACAATAGAGGTAAATTAATCACCATTCAATCTTTATAAAATATTATACTTTATGTGTGAATATTACATGTATTTTAATTTTTCAGGTTTTTTCTACAATTGTGATAACATATTTGTGCTTCTGTGCTTTTTCAACGGTATTGAAAATAAAATTTTTGAATTTATACTATTTGGCACCACATCATCAGACAAATGAATACAGCTTAATATTTTCTGGTATGATGGCGTGTCGTCTCACGCCTCCAATGTGTCTTAATTTTTTGTGTTTAATTCACATGGATTCGCACATTTACAAAGATAGTTTTATGGAAACTCACTACACACAGGTATTTTCTAATATATTCTCGTATCTATGTATCCTCAGAATGTGTTAGAACTAATTTATAATATTTATTCATAAAGATAATGGGTCACATGGATGTTCTCAGTATAATATCATCAGGATTTAATATATACTTTCCGATGTTGGTCCTTATACTGTGTATCGCAACATATTTCTCTGTAGGGAGTAGAATTTTATCATTATGTGGATTTCACCAATTCATCGGCGATGATGATTTAACTTCGGAATTGGTGGAGGAAGGCAAAGAAATTATCAATAGAGGTAATAATTAATATTAAAGTAATAATTAACAAATTCTAATGAGCATTAATTTATATGTAGAGAAAAGAAAGCGTCAACGCGCTGAAGATGCCATAACTAGAAGGAGAGATTATCGTGGACGTTTCGATAGATATAGATCAAGTCGAGGAGATTCAGGTATTACAGAAACATCCCTGGATGTTCACCATATTTAGTAAAATTATTTTTATATGTGTGCGATGGTTATAAAAAGTATTCAGTGCACGAAACATATGCATGTGTATTTTCCCGTGAATTTAATGTCATTTAGTAATACTAAGTATGTACATATATTAGAGCCTTAATTTTACTTGTGTTTACTTCATTATTCATATCTGCTTGCATCCAATTGATTTAAGCATTGATTCATCACTTTTTTTGGTAACTTAAGGATTTATGCTAGAATTTTTCTTTATGCAAAAAATTACACCCCTTCTTCACTTTACACAATATTTTAAAGAGAGATGTAACAATGTATGTATATGGAAAGAAGGGAACACATAGTATTTTTTTGGTACAATCAAGTAATTTCATATGTAGAGATATTATGAAGCTATAAATTTAAAAAATATAACTACATACACATGTAATTGTAGACAAACCTTTATTTGTTGGTGAATGTAGTACATTTATAAAATTAATTTACTTAGCTTGATTTTTAATATTAATCAATGAGAAAGTAAATGTAATAAAAGCACATTGTTCATCTTGTAGTACTGTTTTTTGTACTCAAAGTGGACAGATGGGTCACAAATTTATTTTATTACCATTGTAGTTTAGTTTTATTATAGTGATTTTGAACTTGTCCAATATTGTTAAAGGTGAATATTTTTTTATGCAATTGCGCTTTATTTAATAATTGATAACTTTTTAGTTAGTCGGTTGTGTTTTGTTGTTTGTATTTATTATGTGTTATTTTTTTATATACATAGTAGTACTGAAATGTAACACGTATATATTATTAACATTAAAAATTGCCTACTTAAAACATCAATTTATTAATTCAAAATACTGTTAATAGCCCACACAGGGCTGCTTAATGTGACCAATTCGACAGACTATTACGTAACACCGACCTACACCGATCGACCCCCGGCAGCAAAAGGTGGCAATGGAAGAGCAAGAAGCGAAAGAGCTGGCGGCGGTGAACCCAGTTATCAGAGAGCTGACGATATATTCACAGAACAGAATCTCAGCCTCGAGGATGAAATAAATGAACGGTTCGGAGTTAGTACCAGAGCGGGAGTTCCTAGTTTGACTACTGACTTTGATGATGGCCGTAATCAAGCAGCTGGTCGTAGTTTTTGGGAAGATAATGATGATTCTAGTCATGTTAGAGTGGGTACCAAACCGGTGAGCACGTTTCCCTCTAGGAATATTTTTGATGATGTTTAAAACATTCCCAATCATAATAAAATTGTATTTAAAATACCAAGCATTCCTACGTCCATGATTAATCTGATAATTGGAAACTACAATGTTTTGAAGTGTTTAATTTAATAACATTTTTTTGTGTACCTGTTGTAGTGGACAATTTATTATTAATTCATATAATTTTTATCGTGTCATTTTTGTGTACTCTTAACACCTGATTTGTATTAATTGATAAAAGACTTGTGAGGTATATTGATTAGTTTATTGAAATATTGAAAATGTGAGCATATAAAAGGAATAACAACTTTATTCAAGCTGTATAATTTAAAGTTAAATACACTGTTTCCTTTCAATCATGGTTAGTTTTGCATCACTCTCAAAACAACTTTATTCCTGGAAGGTTATTTTGATGTGTACTAAACGAGATCGTATTTCTGGCGCTGTATCTTTCTTCAAGTCTTCTTCAAATTTGCAATACAGATTTTTTAATGATCTGTATTCTTCAAATTTGCCTTCTATGGACATTAAATATATAAGTAATTAAAAAAAACAATACAAAGTACAAATGAAAATACCTTTCAATTTTTTCCCAAAAATGTCAAGGATGTTCATAGCTTCTTTCCTCAATCTTGTGTGTTTGGTGACGCCTTTGATAAGATAACATATTAATATCTTGAATGAAATATATATTAGATTAATTCATTTAATGCATACCGAAAGCATAATCTAAAACATCGATGATATTTTTCGTGATCAATTGCAAGTCCTCAGCCGAGTCGTCAATGTCCATACTTTCAACACTGCCCGACATTTCTTTGCTCTTGGCATTTATCAGTATGAGTTTTTCCAAGTATAATTTGAGAGCAGTTAGAATCGCAACTTGCACAGTTTTCGTATTAGTTGCAATATGTTCTGAACAGTGAGCGGAGAATACCTTTTGATATTTTTCTACAATAAAATTTATTGAGATTATTATATTACATTAAAAGTTTAAGTTTACATCCTCTTAAAATAAATTACCTTGAGTGGCTTTGTTTTCAGGCCAAGCTTTTCCCAGAGTTTCATAGGCCACTTCTTTAAGTGAAATTAATTGTTGAGTTTTCTTTGATACCTCTTCATTAGAATCATCATCGTCGGAGTCTTTATTGATGGTGCTTACATCCTATAAAAGAAATTGTATGTTCAAATAACATTTAAATGGCCCAAAACTAACTGTTGGATATGAAGTAATAGTAAAAAATTAAAATATTTTAGCATAGTAACCTTTGTCAAAGTTTCATGAAGAATATTATAAACTTGTTCAAAACGATCTCTATGTAATGCCTCTAAAGAGTCGCCCAACGCTGCCAGGCAATACTTTTTGTATACTGGTTCTTGCTTTCCGCATTCTCTTATAATGTTATCAATAACCAATTCGGACAATTCCAAATCCAGAACTTCTGTTTCATCAGAGCATCTAAAAACATTATGTAAATACATATATTGTTAATATTATTGAAAAGATTCACATACTTACTTGCAAAGATGCGAGAGTGCATGTATTATTTTCTCCTTCCCTTCCCATGTTCTACCCTTCAATGCCTCGAGAAGTACTTTGATCAGCTCCTCTCTTTTGTTGCCAAGTCCAGTTTTCATTTCAGTAGCAACTGTACTAATAGCGTTTGCAGCCTGATTGAAAGTTTTAGTATTTTACTATTTATTTTTGAAATGTGATGCTAAATAAATATACCTGTGCTTTCATTGTCCAACTGGGAGACTCGATAGCTTCTTTAAGGCAATCAAATATTTCATTTAAATGAGTTCTGATTCCTTGCTCCTTTCCAGGACTCACATCACTCCAAACTTCTTCATACAGTTCAACTGTAGAAGTGGTTTCTAAAAAGATAAAGTTATTTAAAAAAATGAAATGCAATGGTTATTAAAACAGATTCAACCTGGATTCTTTCCAGCATGCATAGCAAAGAATAACAGGGGGATGACTAGATGTGACTTTTCTTTCAATAGTTCAGCATGGTGGGAAGAAATCGCATGTAAAGTCAAAGCAATTGCCGATCTCACGGAATCATCATCTCGTTCTTTGTACCAATTGGTCAATTTGGCAAGTAATTTTTCCAATGAGGATTCCTAAAATAATTTAAGATTAAAAGCGATTATGTATGTTCAGTTTATATAGTTGCTTTTACTTACTTTTGCTATTCCGACTACATAGCCCAAAGCATCGGCGCAATGTTTTCTGACTGCTGTGTTTCTATCCAGTAGGCAATTGACCAGCGATGACATGATTTTACCGGTGAGCGGAGTCATTTCTTTTCCCAACTGTTGAGTTAACAAAATGAAGAGATGTGTGGAGGCAACTTTGCAACCCAATTGAGGTGATTTCATCAGATCTAAGATGCTTGGGAGCATTTGTTCAAGTGCTGGTAAATCAAAATATGGAATGCACTAAAAATAATGTAAAACGATTTAAAAAAATGGCCAATATTGAGTATTTATAAATGTAAAAATAAAACCTTTGCGACAGTTTCTGTAGTGTAGTGAGATTTAGCTGCTTGGGCTCTGACACTATCAACAACTTCTTGAGATTGCTGCTTCCCTCCTAACATTGTACTTAAATAGGAGAGTTTAGATGACTCAAGATCTCCGGTTGCTTGCAATAGTGCTGGAATCAGCTGAGGTAAAAATGGCTTCAGAGATACTCCAGCTGAACTAACCATCTTAGATACTGTTTGAAGACTAAAGAAATAAATAATTTATGAAAATATAGCCATCTGTCTTGATAATCCGTGACATGTGTATAGACCAGTTGAGGATAGAATGACAAACAGATATATAAAATTAGCAAGATTGAAAAACAAAAATTCTTTTTTAATTTATACTTGAAAATCACCCTCATCGAGTCTACAATATACATATGCATTTAGCAAGATATAATTACCTAATTTGTCGAACTTCAGTAACTGTGTTTGTTATTCCAGTATTTAAAAGTACGGGTAAAATCGCAGCCACAACTTCTTTTCCTGCCTTACCGTGATTTACATCAGATGCTTTCACACAAAGCTGAAAAATATATGTTTTTATTATTTTTCATAACTTAATATAAAAAAGTGAATAATATTTACTTTCGATACAACGGATGCTGTATTGCCTGCCGCAGTTCTGGTTCCCTCGTGGACATCGTCCATAACTCGAAATAGCTTTGACCAAATTTCATCCAAAGAATCATTGAAATCGTAAAAGTTCTTAGTTACTCTGAAAGAGACAATTTTTTTTTTTAAGTTTTGATATTTTACTAATAATAATTAAAACAAACCTTAACAATTCAGACAGGGCGAGACAGCAAGATGTTCTGATTCTCCATTGATTGGCAGTAAGATTTTGTAGGAGGTCTTTTAATATTTCCATTCTATATTTTTCTACGGTTCTTTGAGTCTCGGGTACGAGAGCGTGCCAAATACTGGACATGGAATTTTGTATTTTTGGAGTGGGATCAAAACGATAACGATACAAACGAGGAACAATTTTTGGTAAATGTTCAGCGAGTTGTGAACCGGCCTGTTGTGCAATAGAGTGAAAACCAAACGCGGCACCTGATGATTAATTTTTCAATTAGTAAAAATCATTCAATATGTATTAAAGTGAGTTATAATTGAAACCTTTTTTGGAATTCCAAACAGCATTGTGGTTGGCGAGATGCATAAATTTGTAAATGAGATCAGGTTGGTTTAAATCGGAAGCAAATGAACAGAGTTCTTTATATGTGGTCAGATTTCCTCTAAAATGAATTAAATTAAATGAAATATTTTTAAAATACACTGCTTTTATATTTGTAATTACCCTGTGGGTGTTTTTCCCAATTGCCCTTCTTCAAAAAGTTTTGTATCTTGAGTGACTTGGCTCACTTGTCTTTTACCACCGGCTAATTGATCGATTAGTTTGTCTACTAAATCTTTTTTGTCACTTTCATTTGATGATTGATAGACTAAACTTAGTCCTTTACTGGCTACATCTTGAACAATATCTGAAAGACAATTTGTTTAATATTTTTAAAACACACTCATGATTTGTGTTGTATCAATACCGCTGTTTTCAGACAAAAACTCCATAAAGGCATCTTGAATTGCAGAAAGTTGAGATCTTACAGGTGTTCTTTCACTGCAGTTTTTGAGGATTGCAAGTAACCAAACACAGCATGCCTTATGTTTAAAAAAAGTTTATTGTATTTGTAATAATAATAGTATGTATGTATGTATTATTGAATTTACCTGTCTAGAGTTGGGATGCGGGATATTGACGAAGGCCAAAAGTTGTTCAAGAAGCCAACTGAGGATTATATCATTCTGTACAAATGCTTGATTATCACGAACGACACCTTTGTCTTTTGGTAAATGTTCGGTCCAAAAATCTCTGTTATCATATGAATTAATACCCTCAATACAATAAATTAAAGATTCTCCTATTTGAAGGTGAATTTCAAAGTCTTTGGACTAAAAATAAAATAAATTAGTCTTGGTAAACATTCAATACTATGTATTTATAAATATAATTAAGCATTAAAACTGACTTCTTTGGCCATTTCTAGAAATCCTTCAATAATATACTTTGAATGTGGGAATGATTCTCCGACACAAATTAAGCCCAGTGCCCTTGTGGCTCTCTCCTTTATTTTTAAAGAGAATTTAGAATTTTTCAATACTGTGAAGAGCTTATCTACTAAAGAGAGTTTAGTGGGGACATCATTTGCAGAATCTGAGGGTGTCCCTTTGTCAGCTTTTTTACCATCTAATAATGGGAGCCCATGCACTTTTCCAAGAAGAGATAGGTTAATACAGGCTGAATTAACTATCATGCTTTGAGAACTCGACAAACACTCAACTAAAAAGATAATAATGGTAAGAATGATGATATTTTAATTTGAAATATTTACACATTTTAATTACCCAAAAACACAATAGTCTCTTTATAAAGACTCCATTCTTGAAAGTTGAAATCATCACCAAATGTTGTGGACTTCTTAGTCTTGTGCAGAATAATGCATCTTTCCAGTAGATTGGTTAAGGTAGATATGTATCCGCATTGTGCTTCGAGACTTTTTCCTGATTTGCTATTTTTAAGCAAATCAATCAAGGCGTTTTCAATATCAGTTTTGTTACCAGTAGTAGCCAGAATAATGGCATATATCAATGAAACAGTTTCTCTGATTTCATCTCTTACTGAGTTGACAAATTGATTTTTCAAGAAAGGAAGCTGATCAACGAATTGCGGAGCTATTTTTTGAGGTGCACAACCGACAATGTCTAAGAGACAAGTGAAGGGCATTATATCTGAAAATAACATTTTATTAAACATGATTCTCAGACTCCATAAAATAATTTAGGGTTTTTCACACACCAGGACAAGCAACGAGTAGAATTTTGATCATTTCTAAATAGTGAATTAATGCATCAGACGCCAGAACCTGATTATTTAAATATTCACTAAGTACGGGTGACGATGAACTCGGATGAGGTAGACCGTCTTTTATTCCAGCATCGTTGTTCAAACACATACGCAAAAACCTTAATATCTAAAAATTTGGATTTAAATGAATCATCACATTACAATGATTATTATAAAAAAAAACCTACTTCATAGTAAACAGCAGGAGGAAATGGTAGCACATGATTGCCAATAACAAATCTTTGTTTGAGATTGCTGTTTTCTTTTCTTTTTTTAATCTTATTCCAAATAAATGTAACCATGTCATCGAAGGAAGGAAGATTTCTATCTTCGGTTGATTGAGTTTCTTTTTTACCATCATCGATCAATTTGATTTCTGTAGAGACTGGAATTACATTTTGTACTGCATCTTCTATTTCACTTTGTCTAGTACTTCCATACAATGATTTTAAAGCTTCAAATTTAACCTCGTCTTTACTAAAAATTATAATTAATTTTATTTTTCACTTCAATTATGATAATTTTTAATTGATAAAATTTACTTACACATCACCACTGGAGAGCAAAAGTAATAACTTTGATGGAATATGATTTTTGGGGAACAAAACTGATGCATACTTTGTAGCAACAAATCGAACCATCACATCTTCATTTTCTAAGTACCTGAAGAAGTTAAATAAAATGAGATCCATTTAAGTAAAAGTGCAGGTATAATTCAATTGATGAGTAAAAATTTTACTTTTCTAATAATGCAACAACGACGCCCAAGTGAGTTTCATCAAGACCGTGTTCTGTTAAATCTTCTTTAGAAGATGAAGTTGAATCAACATCCATTTTATCAGGTTCATTTAGATTTTCTCTTGATTGCGAGATGTCCATAGGTTCTGGTACATCTATTAGTAGAAATAGTATACATATAATATATTATTATAATTGAAAACAAGCATATAAAAATGTAAGTAAATTATTTCAAATACCTTTTGGAATAGGTTTGATAGTTGGACCTACTTTGAATGCATCAGCCATAGCTAATAATGCTTCACGTATTGCCATTCTTAACTCGGGAGTACCGTTCGGCATTTTGTTGAAGAGTTCTTCCAAAATTTCAAATGTTTTGTTAATTGCACTAGGGATTTTTGCAATTAAACGACCTAAGTAATTGAAATCAAATTTTAACATTGAATCAAATTATCATTTATAATGTGTTTGAAATTATTAATTTACCAATGCAGGTAAATGCTTGAGGATGATGAGACCATTCTTCTTCAGTTCGTGTGAGTTTCAAAAGGCCACCCAATAAAACAGGAGCAATACTTTTCAGTTGAGTAGAATCACCACTAGATAAAGTTTATTGGATGAATTTGTTGAATTGTGTGAATATTAAATAAAATAAAATACCTATGAATGAGATTGAATGTGAAATTCAAAGACAGGGTTTTCAATCGAGGGTTGGTGTTTGTTGCAAATAATGATCCAAAAATAACCTACGACGAATGGATTTATTAATAAAAGAAATTATTTAAATAGTCCTAAAAGTGCATTATTTACTTGAATGCAGTATGGGTAGACAATTCCTGCACCAGTAGCTTTATTGATATATTGCAAAAGCTTTAATCGAATACGTGTACAAGCTGGTGTTCTTATATGAGCCGGTGGTAGTTTTTTAGGACCGGTTGTGCCTAAAAATAGTGTGTACAGTGGTGTACAAACAGAGGCAGACGACCAATCGACAGAGCTAAAAAGGGTGTATTTTTAAGTGTTATCATAGAAAAGAAAAAAAAAAGATTTTTTGTTACCTAACAACTCTTCCTAATCCAGCATTTGCTAAATTAGCAACACTAAATCTCGAGTCTGCAGCAGCTACGACTAGGGGTAATAATGTCTCACTGTCGTCCAATGCATCTGATGTCAAAAATTTGACAATAGATTGTTTAGTCTAAATATAATAATTTATGAATTATTAAATCGATTTTATATTATCTGAATATAGTTCATACTACATACTTTTTCTAGTTGTTCTGCTGTTAGTGCATTTTTATTAGTGAGACGTTTGTACGAGTAAGGAGAAAGACCCGGAGGAACGGGAAATTCTGAAGTAGCTTCTTTACTTGGTAGTGCACTAAAATAAAAATACATTTATGTTCTGAAATAATTCTAAAATTACCTTTTAATAAAAAAAATACAAACCCATATGGCAAAAGTAGCATATCTAATGCGAGACGAACTAACAATTTAGCTTGTTCTGGCCGATCTTTTAGATTGAGAGAACTTGATTTGTTTCCTAACTCACCAAGAATCGGCATGACCAAAAGTAATATACTAGAATTCACCAATATTTATGAAGAAATTTCATATTTAAAATGACATTGAAATAGTAAATATAATTAATTACTCGTCTTGATGAGTTTGAGGTCGAGATGCAATTGATGATAACAATTGTGGTATTAGTTTGATTTGTTCTTCAGTTGTCATCCTGGGAAATCCCATAGTTATATAAATGATTGTGAAATTCTATGGATTTTAATAATTGTATTAATGACTTGTTGGTTTTTAAAAAATAATGATTTGCTTACAATTACAAAATGGGTCGCTTTGGGATCTTCATATTGTGATAGTAATGCTGTCATCGGCAATTTGATTTCGGAACGGCACCGTAAACGCCGATTAATATGTACAAGTAATTCCATTACTTTGGTTCTCACCTATTTTACATAATATTTAAAAATCATGTTTCACATTGAAATTATGTATTGAAGAGTAAAAACCTGTTCATGAGGAGAAGCTAGTTTTAACAAAACGGGTGTTAAAAATTTTGAAACGCAATTCTCCAGCTGTTCGTCAGTGTCAGCATTTCCCAATCGCAGGAATACCCTTTCCAATAAAACTGCAATTAAGATATTATCATCGATGATATTAGGATAAGGAGGAAAACAGTACGTTTTAATGGACTTTGATTATAAACATTTGTGGTCATGACTTGCATTAATGTTAGGTTATGAATACCAATACAAGAACGCAAATCATGTTAAAATAATTTAAAGAAGGATATTAATCAGAATATTTAATGATATTATGTTCGGAAATTTATGAATTTAATGAAATAACATTCATATACAATGCATTATTATGATTAATTCAAGATTAGGACAGTTTGATGTTGTTGTGAAAATCTACTGATAGTATGAATACAATTGATTGATAGTAGTGTTTGTTTAATTGAGAGTGTGAAATAAAATTAATTTGGGTATAAATGGAGATTGTACTGAGTTCATTGCTTGGATCATTGGATTCAGAAGAAGTCTGTGTTTCTTGCGGTGTCGCCATCTTTCACAACTGACACGTTGCCATACGCACATCTGTCATTTCAATATTTTACTATGGCAATATGTTTAAATAGTATTGTACAAATGTAAAATATGGAATTCTTTTATAAATTATAAGGGGGGTACTCTGTCATATTCTTTCAAAGTATTAAGGTGTGTACTTACAACTCAATTTTTTGTATACAAATATATTTTATGAGATTTTTTAATTCATTTTTAAATCACTATAATGTTAGTATAAAGTACATCATTATAAAAATGTTTGAGGTAACAGTCTTACGCACAAGTTGGTAACTGCTTTTTTATATTAAAAACAACCACAATTATAGAGCAATTAATATTAAGAATAATATGATTCGAGCAGTTTTCATAAGAGTACATTTATTATTCAATGTTACTTCAAAGAAAATGAAAATTTTCATCTACGTTTCTCAAAATTTGGCATATTTGGTGTCTAACAAGTACTTTTTTAAATTTAAAAATTACAGGCTTAAAAATATAGTTATTATAAAATGTAAGTAAACATGCATCGATTTGTTAGTGTTTGAGAATGAGTTTATTACGGGCGTAAGTGATAGTAATTCAGTGATATCTGTGTGTTGGGGTAGTCGAATTTTCCCGCCCCAAAGAACAGCTGGTCCTCCCGCCCGCGCCGCCCCTGTGACCATCACCCGCCCCAACCACGTGCGGTTCTCCTGCTAACTTGAAGCTGGGGCTGAACGTGCTCCGCGCCGCTTCACAGACACCCGCCCACATATTGATCTATCGCGAGCTTCAAGTATCAATAATCACGGGATCGCTTCATACCGTAATAGGAAAACACACATAGTGGAGCTGGGGCTTAAAAGCCCAAGGAAACCTTCACCGTAGTCAATGTTTTGAGAGCGGCCATCTTGCGCGACCACTTGTTACGGGGTGCGGAGCAACAGGGAACGGAAGAGGGAGGCGCATGTTGCTCCCTAAAGCCTACAGCTCCATCACAATACTACTACACTCGCCTCTGTCACCATTATGATACGGTAAGACATTTTTTATATCTATCTCATCACAACATTGTTTATTTCCGTTGTTCGATACAATTTGAAATTTCCCATTGCTACGCGCCATCTACGCGAGTCACGTGACTACCGGCTACGAGATTGAATGTGTCAGTGTGTGTCGTAGACTCGTTGGTATAAATAATGTATATGAATACTTATATGTGTAAAAGTATCAATGGATGAATATAAAATATGTAAGGTTTTTCGCACTAAAACCGTTTTTAACTCCCACAAGCTGTAAAAGCTAAATCATCTTCAAAAACAATACCACGAACTACCAAACTTTATAGGTAAAACTGAAACTCTTAAAATGAATAGTCAAAGCCTCCACTACTAATATTTTTCAATGTATAAATGACCATTAATTATTTACGATTTAAATACAATGTCGCCTGGTCGGGTCGTTCTTTTATATAAATTTATTTTTTATATAGCCCGAAGGTGATCCTTGCGAACATCAAAGAAATTTTGTTTCTCTGTCCGGTTTAAATTTTAGAATATGGTTAAAGTAATTCGGTGTTAGTCGATAGGCTACTTTTTGGATAATTCGCGGCGTCGATGTTGAAAGGTTTCACTTAATAAGCTCAATTAGTAAAGTCTGTGCGGAAGACGAGTGGGTGGGGCTTAAGACGTGCAACCACTCTGATTAAGGAGTGAGTCAAAGACAGGGTGCGTCTGTCCATCAGTGTCAAAATCGCTCTTCAGCAGATATTACTAATAAATATCCATTATTATAATCCTTGCACATGTGTTGATTAATTATGAGTCTCAAGTCGATAAAGTATATTTCACATTTTTTTAAATACCAATCATCCCCGGAGAGATGCTCGCTGATTTTAGATTATTTATTTACTCATTTGGCTAACAAAAATACACTAGTAGAACTGTCAAAGTTTTAGTGGTTGTAGGAGTTAAATGTCCATCCAGTCAGTTTATTTTACTAGTACAATCAAAGAAGCCGATATTTAAAAATTCAGACGGATCGTCGGCGTCCAATTTATAATCGTAATAGAAAGCTAAACGTATTGATTTTCTAGACGCTGTCGCTTTAATCTCACTGTTTGGAGCTTATAGCTGTGAGCGACACTCATTGAATTATATAGCCAATTCAATGGAAATTATCCAAGAGCCTTGTTAATATTCACGTCCTTGTATAGGTATATCTTATAAAGTGATTTACATGATAAAACTTCAATTACATATCGTCATCTACCCTCCACAGTCTATCTTTCGAGCGTTGATCTTTCCGGTTTCCCTTCTCTGCATCAGCTATAGAAAATCTAATACGGTACCATTCATAAGGATTCTTTTGATTCGTATTGAAAGCACTCACAGGACTGCTTTGGGTTAGATTAAAATGTATGTATTGTTTTTTTTTAAAAAATGTTACGTGGTTTACTGATTTAATTGTTTGATTTAGAGTAGGTCTTGTACAATGAACTATAGAAGCGCCATGCAATATTACGTCGAGCATTCGAATATGCCCGATCACTAATACATATTCTATACCCTATACATACACACTCACACATACGAGGGCTGCGGCTACACGAAAATTGTAGTCCCTAAAATCCGATATATTCGATAATCCAACACTCGAGAGAAGCAAGATTTTTCTTATCCGCAATGATCATATAAATTGTTTAGGACCAGTTTCTTCTAGCCGTGGTAAATCTCGTGCTACGTGGCAAAAGATTGCACGAATATCGTGTAATAAACAAATATTCCGTTTCTTGAAGGCATGTCAAAGCTATAGCCGAGCTGTTCCAATGTGTGTATCGCAAGCATTCAAGAGAACATGGATAGAGGCGATTTTGATATAACACCTGGATATCGGCGAGCTAAATTTTGAAAACTGTTAGCTCGAGCTAAAGCTTGAAGAAACGCATTTGGCGCGTAAATGGCCGAGTGATACGAGCTCTAGATTTAACACGACTTAAAGAAACCAGGCCTTAGATAGTGTAACTTTTAATGTCACACTTTACCATATTATGTGAAATGCAGTGTAATGTTATTTTTTGAAAGATCGACCAGTGACAGTTAAACATATGAGCGGTAGAAGTAGCGCCCCAAGCGGCTGACACACGAAACCTTTGGTGCTACATCTCATCTGTCCCTGATATGGTTTTGACGTTTTTTACAGTATTATTGGCATATCTATATATATATATATATATATAAGAGCTCACTGCATTGCACTGAAATAAACATCAAAGGCAAACACATACATAATTAATGATCCACAGTACCCTGGTATATATTTTATTTCATGACTTCTAATATTTTTGTGTGATTTGGTCGTGTTTTAAATGAAATATAACAGTATTATTGTGTGTGGGTTGAAGTTTAGTAGTCAAGGCGACGAATTCTTTAGGAGCAAAATAGCCACTCCTTCGTGTTTGATAGTTGAGAAGGGAGTGCATTTTACGAGAGGAACGTGATGCACTGAATCCTGGTAGAAAGCTTCGATTCCAATTAATACAAGTCGAGTGCTTTTGACCGACTCATTTACCACTTTGCACAATCGTGCGCAACCAACCTATGACCGATCGACGGACGGTGTGTCCTCATAATGGAATAGAACTTCAATCTTCTCAACACAGCATCACAAATTAAATCACCAGGACGCTGCATTCACTACATCACATGGTTCATTGAAGCGAAACAGGGATACTTTACTAAACACACACACAACAAAAAATATGATATATTCTTTTCATACTATTAAACTTTAATCTACGTTACATTCGTCTTATCTATGAGAAACATTTCTTGAATTTTAAATGCTTTATGGGCAGTGAGATTGTTAAAATTAATATGTGAGGTGTAATTTTTAGCAAGGCATTTTTTAAATACAATATACAGCGTGAACTTGAAATAACTGATAATATAATAGAATTTAAGGGTAGGGTATTGCAAATATAAGCGAAAAAAAATTTAACATCTATATATTTTTAATAAAAATATTAATTACGTATAACAGACATAATACTCGCGACAGTCAATACTGAGTACTTCAGAGAAACAGCTGATTCCAAATTATTCCAATTATATTTTAATTTTTAATTAATAAAAAAAATACATTTTTTTTCACTTATTCTTGTGATACCCTACCACCTCCTAAAATATTCTCAGTTATTTTCACCCTGTATAAATCTCTTTTAATCCTCACGAAATTGAAAATAAAATCCTAATTCCTTTTGAGGTTTTTTTTACAAATTTGTTTTTTTTAGACGTGTGTCTTTTGTCAGTCGTTTTTTTTAAACGTGTTAATTCATTATCTGTCAATGATTATTATTTTTTATTTTATTTACTTATAAATACACATATTATTCTGCAGTACCACTAGAGTATTACGAGGGATCCCAAGTCGCAGTGATGATAATGCAGCACTCGTCACCGACCTAATAATCACCTCAGTATTAACCTTACAATCCATGCAATCAGAGTAAACCTAGATCAAGGAAATCTATCGGGATTTTATGAATATTATTCCTCCCAGTCGTAATAAATGAACAGAACATTTTTTTTCCTTGAGCGGGATTTGAACCCATGACCACAGTATTTGTAGCCATGCGCCTTATTCCCTGAGCTATTACGTTGGTGATGTTTATATATTGCAATATATGAATCCAATTTCAGATCATTTAAGGCTGTGTTGGGTTATTGGGTAAATAAATGAACGCATGCAACCTATTTTGAACTTTATATGCCATAGATTCAAGTTTATTGAGTATTGCGAGTCCAGCAATGGCAGATATACATACATACATACATACATACATACATACAGCACTACCCCAACTCCAATAATCTGGAAAATTCAGGTCATCCTCTTTTATTTTCGCGTACGGAAATGAAAACGTATGGTTGGCTGTTGATTTTTCCGGAGGGAATCGCTGATGCATGTTTTCTATTCCACGGTAAAAACAAATATAATATTTATTTCTGTGGTATCGGTTGTAAAACGTAAACATGACGTACATAAAAGCCGTTAGATTATGATTGCAAATACGGTACACTATTGCATTCAATTCGGAGGAAAGCCCTCAAATATAACATGGACGTTGCGTTGGAGTGTAGACATACTTCCATTAAAAACAGTGTGTTGTATTTCGATTTATGTGATGATTTGTTCTTATTTGAGTAGATTTACTCGACAAAGGCGGTATCCTATAGGCGGTAGTTATTTATGCGATTGTAAACAGTGTTTCTCGACTTTCGTGGCCTTAATTAATTAACGGAAAAAAACGTATAAGAGATTGCGGCAGACTATTTTAGTGGTGTTTTATTTACATTTCTGTTCAAGCCTTAACTATAACGTAGACGGTTGAATACTGATTTGATAAAACCTATTATGGTATACTAGGGTAATTTTAATTGATATTTTCAATTTGTTAATGTTTTTTTATATTCTGCTAGACTTTTTAATATGACATATAATACGGTTTTCATATGATGACAACACTCATCACAATATTTAAAAAGCGAGTCTCCCAATGAATACCGTTTATAGAGAATACTTTCATTTATTATGCATTATTAAATATTTCTAAAATATTATTTATTATTATTATCATTTGAATACGCGTTTTGAGATTTTAGATATGTATGTATTAATTAAAATTAAATATTTTTTAATTAATGTTAATATTATAAGGTAACACTAACTGGGGTTTTAAAATAATATGAAATGTTTCATCAAATTATTGCTACTTGATAAATAATAGTAATTGTAGGGGTAGGTTCGATTAAAACAAGTGTGTTAATTTTTAAGTTCAATAATATATAATCAATGGCGTCATCTCAATTGACGGAATTCCCTTGTAAAGGATTGGAAGGTTACCGTGACATTTACAGGAGAATATAATAGAGGTAGTTTCCCAGGCCACCCCACAGCAAATTAATTGTTTTCGCTACTTAGTAGGAACTTAAATTAAGTATCTATTTCGTCTGAGCCTCGGGTGAGGCATCCAATAGCAACTCTATTACCGTCTTTACGGTGTACGTTTACGGCAACGTACGCCTAGGAATCTCAAGCTTAAATGACGTGAGTATACATTGTTTTTGTGCCGTGAATCGGACTCGAGAGTCTCACTCACGAATTCGTCACACTAACCTATAAGGCTACTAATAATAATGTTAATTAACCGTGTAATGTAGGTTAGAATCATAGATATAAACATAAGATATCGCATGAGTGGCTAAATGCGTGGTTAGTTCAAGTGGCCAAAAACATAAGTTACCTGGAAAACATTATACTGTAAACATCTCTCTTCATACCTTCAATTATATTTCACAGTAAAATGGGTAAATGCATTGTTACTACATGTCATATGGACTCAAACATACACTCAAATACATCTAGGCTCAGTTTTTACCAAAGACTACTTCTTTAAGGTGTTTAAAATATTATTGCGTTTTAATTATTATAAATATTGTCACAATCACTCTCAGAAACGTGTTGAGAGAGGGAGACACACTTATGCCTTTATCGAATAGGAGAGAAGAGTGCAACAATACACGGGTTTACACGTCTTATTTAAATGTAATGCGATATCTAATGTTTTATGTATGGTTAGAATAATATAATTATTTTTTTATCGATATGGTAGTGTGTACGAATGACATGAGTAGCGAGGATGTGCTCTTGAAAAAGCCGCAAAGCCTTTGCGAGAGGATCGCTTTGAACAGGACGTCTATCGAATGGTCGCATGTCACGGATATCATCCCTCTTCCATACATCTGAGGCTTCTTCTCTTCTACTTTGCCTGTCTGCTTGGCTAGCTTTTTACCCAATCCAGATTATGTCTATGAAATACCACTGCCTCCTTCCAATTCGACTACATTTCCAATTTCACCTGGCCTATTTCCAATATTATTTATACCTTTCACATTAAACTAATCCAGAAACGACGTTCATCAAAAAGAGTGAATTTGAAAAAAATGTATACAGCTTGGCATTATATTTAAAGTATGAAAAGAATGCGAAGACTTATGAAGTTGATAATATGTAGTAAAAAATATGTCACCGGGAAAGGGGTGAAAGTATTGTGGAAACCGAACAGAGGGAGTTGCCACATGAATACCGTGCATCTGAATCAAATACAAAGACCTCAATCCTTTATGATGATTATAATCAAGCATCCAATTTAAAATGCTACAGTTGTGGTGTAGATCGGTTGCAATTTCCACTTTGACGAGTGCAGGAAAAGAGGCAGGAACGTGTCGCAGTCAATTGAAAAATAATTACAGTAATTACGAAGCGTGAATATCTGCACTTGTACACTGCAGATGGGGCCTTTGATTATTTGAGTCAATCTTCTAAATACTTATGTCATTTCGATAATATTATATTGTTTTTCTCAATTATTAAAAACCTCTGGCACTAATAGTGTGGCTGTTTAGAGGATTTGTCAAAATAATCCCTGTTGTTTTGCTTGTATTAAAGTCCACTCGCTAAAAGTAACGCTAAATAAAAGTAATATGGGTTATGTATATTATTTTTATATGCAAAATTAACGTGTGTCTTATTTTATTTTGTCGCTGTTCACAAAACTCGCAGAAAATGGACTATACACATATAATTATTAAGTACATTATTACCAAATCTCGGCCAAGAGTGTTAAAAAACATATTTTTCTATTCATATAATATTTTTGTGAAATAAGTTGAACCATTCAGAGATTTTACACATTTCAAAATTATATTAAAGTGTATTAAAGTGAAATATGTTTTTTTCTCAGGCAGGAGATACAGGTTCAAGTCCTGCCTAATATGATTGGTATATCGAGGTTATTTATTTTTTTCAGAATTATTTCGCTTTAATATACTTAAACTTAAATATAATGTTAAAATGTGTAACATATTTTAAATTGTACAGTAATGTGCGGCTTACATTTTTATTATATTGCTTTATAGTTTTTCCCATAAATATAGTATTTGGTGTATTCATAAGTATGATGTATATCATATAAGGGAATTTAAATAAAATATGGGATTGCAAGATAGGCAGGCAGAAATTTAAGCGAATGGTAGTGGATGAAGTTAATAGTTGTTGTTTATAGATATTAAATATTTGTGTAATATGAGACATTAGCGTCATAATGGTTGTATGTATTATAATGTGTTGAGCGTGTAAACGACTTTGAACCTAGCGGAATGAGAATGTTTGGGTAAGGAAGGTGAAAGTTTGAGGTTACAGCGCAGTTTTGAGTCGATGATTAAAACTTTGATTTGGAAAGGTAAGGTTGTGCAGTTTTCGCGTATTCGTGGTAGTTCTTGTTTGATGCCTGAAGGCTTTATTTCCCTGTTGTGCACTCGTGCCCTCGTAATTAATGCCATGCTTGTCACATGCCCATCGGCAATACATTGCTGTTTCCTTTCATAATATACCCCACATTATCATGTCCTTTTTAATAAGCATATTTTTTGTTACAACACACCGAACAAAGTATTAAGAAACAATTCGTAAGATGGTTTTATTTTAATTCGCCGCAAGAATTAAATACCATTTCCTGTACGATTTAGTAATATATATTAATGTATTCATATTGAGGTTATGTACTCTATTTCGACCAATCCCAGATAGTTTTATTTGGTGAATTGCCCTATAAAACAGTTCAGTGACATATTGTCGTAAACAGGGTGGACTTGAACTAACTGAGAATATTTTAGGGGGTGCTAGGGTATCGCAAGAATAAGTGAAAGAAATAATATATATATATATATACATATATATATATATATATATATATATATATATATATATATATATATATATATATATATATATATATATATATATATATATATATATATATATATATATATATATATATATATATATATAATAAAGAATATTAATATTAATGGTGCTCTTGGAATCAGCTGTTTTTGTGAATTACTCAGTGAGAATAAGTTTATGTGTACATATAGAGATGCCAATAATACTTGTAAAGACGACAATAACAGGCACCAGCAGGTGTGTGTGTGTTTCTACCCCCTCGCCGTCTCGCTAATTCAAATTGTAATGTGTGTACACAAGGTTTACACGTATGATGTATGTAATTAAGTATATCGAATGCCGCTTCTATAGATAAAAGTTCATTACTCAGTAGTGATTGTCGCGTGTGTATTGTATATATTCAATTCGTAATAAAAAATTTCAATTTAAAAAATATACAAAATATCTTTTATTCAACTTAAAATAATTAAATGTAAGCAATGGTACATTAAATGTAACACAACCACACCTTCACACCGTCCAAGTCGGCTAGTTAATATTTTCAATTTTTAATTATTATTTTAAAAAGTTTGAGAATCTTGCGTATTTACATATAAGGTGATTGACCGCCTGACTTGGATTTGTATTTTTATAAGCGTACGTCATTAGTATCGTAGAATTCACAACAACAATAGTACGTAAACAACAACATAACCCCAAACGGCACACACGGTCAGCAACCTGAGACATTATGACAGCATAGTGTTTACAATAGTTGTCGTTGATGAAAATACGGTCAGTGACCTTAGGCGTTATGACAACATAGCTGTTATTGTTTACTCATTTGATTTTGACCTTGAAAATGATTATGTTTTTGTTATTGTATGATGACATCATATATTCACTCATTATAATAACCGAAGATTCAAAAACTGTCATAATAAATTATTTTATTATAATAAATTTTACTGGCATTACATAATAACAATAAAATTATTTTAGTATCAACAAGTTTTTTCGCTTATATTTGCGATACCCTACCACATCCTAAACAATATCAGTTAGTCCATGTCGATTCTGTATATAAATTAAATTCAATCTAACGAAGACATAATATGTATGGTTTTGATATTGAAATTTGTAATAAATATTTTATAAATATTGTGTTGATCTTTCACAATACACAGTATATATTAAAGAATTTTGAGATGTGATTGATGAAGGTATTTAGGGAATAGATTAAATGTAAAGAGAAAGGATAGTTCCATGCGGTCGGGAAGCTGGGGTTCGTCAGTGAGCAATTCATTCGGCGGTTAGGTTATAAGAGGCGGGAAATTAGTTACAAATTGAAATTTCGAACGAGCTATTTTGTTGAAAGCTCTCACCACTATATGCAAATAGAATGGAACTATGGGAGGCGGTGAATTTGTGGTAAATCTGCATTTTAAAGCCGCATTGTTCAATGACAGCGCACAAATAGTTCAGTTCGTAATCAATGCACGTTCACGATAATCACGCATACAATCTATTTTAAATTGGGCCTGTTTATAACATTATCAACAATGTGGTTTCTTATAAGGCAAAGGCAACCCCTTACATTCAATAAATCGATGGGTTAGTAACACAAAAACATATCTACAAATGACAATATTTTGGTGCAAATTAATATTCGTCTTTAATATGCCATATCAGCCATTATTATATTTAACTATAACATTAATAAAATATGTGACATAAATTTCTATATAAGCTTTTAATACCTATATACATTTTGGGTTAGCAGTAGTATCGATGATGGTGCGTAAAACTGAATATTTAATTAAAAAATAGATTTTTGTAGATACATTAAAAATTGTAAAACTCAGTTGGGCGTTAAATAAATAAGATAACATAAATATTCAATACGTGCACTGAATTTAGCTAAAAATCTACAGAAACCGACAATTTGAATATATTTTTTTTATATAAACATCCCTGATATATGTATAGCTTCATGTTATATCATATTAGGAATTAATCTTGATAAATGTAAATATTTAATTTAATCAGGTTACGTAATCACTGTGTTCATTTTTTCGACTCACCTTTAAAATTTTCATATTTTTAATTCGTATATTACAAAAGGATACAAACTTAGTGTAAAAATTCAATATATATTTTTTGGACGTTAAATTATGTATATGTTAATAAAAAAGTGTTTATTACCCATAATGATATCCCAAATTCAATGATCAGAACTGCCTCGTAATATATGATTTCTACATTCAATTTACTACATTTTGACTGAAATCCTATGCAACATAATCAATTCACTGTTTTAACAACTGATTTTGATTGATTAAGAAAATTTTTGCATGTATGTTGAAATTACAAAAACCGTCATTAAAAACCGTTTTAATTTCTTTCAGTTGTCAAAATAAAGAATATACGAATAGGAAAAATTACACGAAATATTTCGGTGAAATATGTAAATTGTGGTTTGATGTCGTCTAGACGATAAGTTGTAGTTTTTTTTTAAATAACATTTTTACTTAATTGAAAAATAAAAATGTCCTCTAAATCCGTAGTTTGTTTTTTTTAAACAAAATTGATGAAAAATATCATATAACTCGTCAAATGTTTACCAACCCCTCTAGATATGCGTTAAAGCGTTGGAGAGACATATTTCGATTAAAAACAGTGTGTAAACTTTTCAATATTTTTTATGCCAATAATTTGTTCTTGTTTGAACAGATGTGCTCGGTGAAGGTATAAATACACAGGTAGATTGAATCCTATGGATGGTAGGCATTCATGTGATTGTAAACAACGTATCTCGGCATTCGTGGCTTTAATTAATTAACGGAAAAACGTATAAGAGAGTGCGGCAGACTATTTTAGTGATGTTTTATTTATTTTTTACATTTGTTTTGGTAAAAATTTGACTCATGAATTAAACATGGAGAGGAACGGGGCCAAGTCCACCACAGACGGACTCAAACCTAATTAGTAATGTTTTTCGCTCGCATCCACTATTATTTGATATGAGGCATTTCACTTTTTATAAATTTGCTTTGCCGAAAAAATCATATTCTCAGTGTTTGAGCTTTGAGTTGCTACATACAAATTTATTTTAGAGCAAATGCTTAATTTGTTACCATATTCATAAATTTAGCATTTTAAACATTATTCAAACATTTAACATGTATTTTTGTCATGCATTAAATATTCGTTATAACATTAATAAAGGACTATTACCAGCGTAATAGCTAAAGGGATGAGACGCGTGACTACAAATACTGTGGTCATGGGTTTAAATCCCCATCAAGTCAAACATTTTTTAATCGGCTATTACGACGCGACTGGAAGATCGGAAATAATATTATTAAAATCTCGATCGATCGTCATGATATAGGTTTTCTCTGATTTCCTGGATTGTAAGGTGAATACTGAGGCGATTATTAAGTCGGTGGCCTGTGTAACTAGTAATAGTTAAGATCACCAACAGACAATTAACACGTTGTTGTATTTATAAAACCCTCTTAAGAAAGCTCTGTCAGAGTTTTCTCTTAATTAAAAAAAAACGACGACTATAAATAATACTTACGAACTCATCAAAAGATATATTTTAAAAATTGAATATAGGATTAAATCAATCTGTACACATATTACAATTTACATAGTTTATACATAAAAATATTAACACATATACACTTATTTTTCTTAAATATATAATAAATAAAGAAAAAAAAGAATAATCTCAAAAATAATAAGGATAGGGTGTGAAGGACTCATTGATGTGGGGTGGTCTGGGAAAACCCCTTACAAGGGAATCATCAATAGGGAAGGCATCATGGTATTTTATTAAGTAAAAGATCTGTGTGATTAATTCGGTTGCCTAAGCTACTAAACCATTTGAAATTGTGGATATCATATCGTTCTAAAAAACCTATATCGATTACATACATAGTTAAATGTATTTGGTGTTATTATTGCGAGTGGGTTCATTTGAACGTATAATAATCATGTTGCATTGTGAAATAATAAAATACACGAATTGATTTATTTGAAAATGTATGAACGAAGTGAAGTGATTGATGCATGTGAGACAGTATAGCCCGCGGCATATACAACGACATTTTCAATTAGCTGATTGAATTTCAACAATGTGTGCTAACATCATAACTGATTCCAGCTCAATAATATTTTAATTAAATATCACTTTGTTATGTTACCACCCACCCCTATGCCCCGCCCCGTGCCTCGCATGCAATAGATCAAACAGATTCTAAAAAAAATACCTCGATTACAAATATTACTCGCTGGCAGTATTGTTTGTTCTACTGTTGGAGATTTTTTAATAAAGGGACGAATGCCGATAATTGGTCTTCCGCTTGAGTCGCCATTCCAACTCGCTTCGCCTAACGTAGTTAGTGGTTACAGTAAATATCCAATGGGAGAGAACAACACGTGCTATGCCGTTTTTTATTCATTAATACCCTTTAATCTCACCAGCCTTAATTTACAACCAAATAAATGTACGCTCAACACATATCTCTTGCGTGCTCTCTCTCCTCGGAATAGTTTTTTTTTTTTTGAATCAGCCTCTCTCTCCTCTCAACTGATTGGAATAGGAATCTCGCGTAAATTAAATATACGGTATGTAATAAAGGCAAATCGAATATTGCAAAATAATTAATTATTTTGTATTATAAATCATATTTAGATAAAAAAATGTGGATGGAAAATGTTACGTTCACCCTAAAATGAAAGAATAATGAAGTTAATTTGAAATATCTACAGACGTATAAATATGCTATGTAGCAGTGAAGGTATATATAGGGGGCCCTGAATTTAACTGAGAATATTTCAGGGTATCGAAAATATAAGCGAAAAATAATAAATATTTTTATTATTAATTAAAAATTAAAAAATAATGCCTTCGTAAGATTGAATTGAATTTATTTTCACGGTGGACCTGAACTAATAATATTTAAGGGGAAGGCAGGGTATTGCAAATATAAGCGAACAAAATATTACGTAATTATATATTTTTATTTTGCTATTAAAAATTAAAAAAATATATACATATTACGTATTTAACAAACACAATACACACGACAATGTCACTATTAAGTACCTCAAAGAAACATTTGATTCCAAAAGCACTATTTTTTAATTAATTATATTTTTTTCCCTTATTCTTGCGATACCCTACCACCCCCTAAAATATTACCAGTTAATTCAAGTTAAAACCCCTTTATATATAATTTTATTACCTAAAATAAATGTTGAAAAAAATTATCTATATGCATACATTTATTTTTGATCATTATACGTTGACAGTGGAAATCTTTGGTCTCCGGTGTGTGATAATTTAAATTGTAAATGAGCAGCAGACTGATTGAAAATCGGAGGGATCGAAGGCGACCCTCCTGAAGTTCAGTGTATAGGAAATTGAAAAGGTTGTAGCGACAAATCACTAGCTCCATTTTGCCACCTGCTGAAAGGTAATCGGTGCGGACGGAAGCTGAAAAAAGCAATCGACCCTAATAGAATACGTTACGGATGTCGACTCTCCATATAATATTATTATTATAGTTATAGTTATATTTATCATAATGCTATATAACTTATGTATAAATTTCTACAGTCAAAATATTATAAATCATTGATTTTTGCTGACATTAATTGTATATGCTTATCTAAAAATCAACTATATAGTTCTATTATAATGTATAATATTTTATTAAAAATTAAATATACAGTAAAAAAATAAGCCTGAGAGGTCGGCGCCTAAAGAAAGGGTGTATTATTTTTGTAAACATATGGGTGGAGTAATGGGTATGGGTGTTAAAGGGTCCAGTACAGTGAAAGGTATTGTGCTTTGAGCCTATAGGGGATTTAGAGTAGCATAATTCTAGTGTGGCAAGGAAGGGTTTTCAATAGTTATAAAGCGTAACACCTGAGCGGCGTCGGGACGCCCGTAAACTAGACTTCGGACCGGTGAAATATGCTTCGTGCGTCTTCTTACTCTTTATTATACCATATACTAACAACAATATTCATAAATTACTTTATTTAGAAAAAGTCCTCTTCCATTTATTTATTAATACAATCGCTTATTAATTTATTTAACCAAGCCAACCAAAAAAAATAATTAATTAAATTAAGAATGAAGTAAATTTATGAACCGAATTACTTATAAGAAAAAATATAAGATGATCTCCTTACGGAGTAATGGAGTGAGATAATATCATATTTCATTTATATTTTCGTATGATGAAGATATTTGGTAGTTGCAGTAGTCCAGATGGTCTTACGCACCCTTAACAGTTTCCTGTGGGAGAGAGACGCGCCGGGAAATTGTCACTTCCTGCTGTCAAGCCTGTAACCACCCACAACGACATCATTTGAATTTCCACACAGAACTTTCAAGAAAATAATGTTGACGTGACGGGTGATGTATTGTGCTTCAGGAAATTTCCACCACCCAATGAAGTTTTCCAAGACGATATAATGTTTGATTGGGAATGAGCTTAAGTCAAGAATTACGAATGGAGACATGATTAAAATGTGAAATCGAGATAGGAAACTACAAGCTCCCTGGGTTATTCTCGCTGAAGGTGAAGCCCGTAATTGGACACGGCGCCTGGAGAATTTTGTTGACGTACGGCGGATCCTTTATATTTGTTTTCGATTAGAAGTAAACGACGCGACGGCTTACGGACTTTTATCCCGTAGAATGGTGACCTATTACACGACGGGTCCGGATTCGGTGGTTGTAATATTATTAATATAGTATAGTTTCGAGTGAGCATGGGAGGTGTGTGCGAGGCGTAAAGCCTATTTAATAAGTAATAAATAATAGTAATGGGATGTTGGCGGGTCATATCTGGTTGCCAATATCTCGTGATCCTTGAAGCCATAAATAGTTTTAATGATTTCTCCAAATCCGGCCCTGGCGGCTCCACGGGGTGTTCCGACATTATTTGATCGGTCTGCCGTTCCCTTATATTGATTCTGCTGTTACATGCCTTCTCCCACTGCTACTTCTCCGATATACGACTATGACGTAAATACCACATGGCCAATACGTGCTAATTTACTCCTAATAGCTTCATCGGTTTTGAATTTGTTTGCCATCAAACTGTAGGGGGTACTGTATGATTAAAAATATTCTCTAGGGTATCTGAGTTCGTGAATTCAATGTACATATGGGTGGATTGGTTAGAAATTCATATCACCACCAAAGATTCAAGCAATTTCCACTTAATTATATTGGAGGCCGCGCGCTCCTTCAGTTATTGATACCATAAAATCCTGACTAGCTTATGAAACTCGTTCCCCCCATCTTAACCTAGGTCTACCTTGCCTTCTCATACCAGTATTTCAGATACTACCCGTAACTTGTACAATTTAGAGTTAAAGTCCTAAAAACTGAGACATTATTTATACATATATTATTGTTAAAGTTCAATCATCTGCTCTTTTTTAAATGTAGGATAGCCAATTTTTAAATTTATCAGAATATATTATTTACCATTCAACTTGAACAAAGGCAGTCCAAAATCACATTCAAAAACGATGTTTCGAGGTATTGAGAATAAAACTAGAATTACATATTACGGATTGTTTTTAAGTAATAGAAAACGCCATTGTGATACTTTGCTATTATACTTTTTAAAATACTTGTCCCATGCGCTCACCCACCTGGGAACTGTATGATCTCATTAATGAAAAGTATTGTGGAAAAACTTTATTCTAGTGTTGTGAAGAAGCCACAGGGGATTTTATATGTGTACATTGCTTAATTCTATTTTAGTTGGTGTTGTATTTATGGGAACCGTGTTGTAACCAGTATTTATCGAGAGTCTTCTGTCATTGTTGTATTAATTAATTAATATTCAATCAAAATGTTCGAATGCCTGAAAGCATTGTGTTGTCTTAGGCAGCGATGATTTTATACTGCCTCCGGTCGATTCAAAGGAATAATCAGATCTCGACAAAGGAACATGCACAAGACAAAGATTAAATTATTAGAGAGCAGCGGCGCCCTTGGTGAGCGAAATTTTTCATTTGTGAGCCTCGTTCCTAACCTAGACTTAGTACAGGCGACGACTTTTATATTTGATCAGCACTGCGGCCTCTTTGTGTACACTGTCGTAATTAATTGTCTCACGGTATTTAATATTCAAAATAATTCCCAGCCCGACGGGGCCACTCTTTGTTCAACACAATAATTTAATATCTGACGCGCGAATGAAGGAACATACAGGAACAGTAAGCGGAATTTTATTCACAAACCAAAACTTTCTCACAGAGCTACCGTATAATTAACATTTACAGCCCCTCATACATTTATTAATGAAATGTGTTTTATAAACTTACACTTTGCAAAGTATATTGAAGATAACATATATGTACATATAGGTAATTGAGTGTAAAGCTGATTTCACCACGATTTATATATAATTTGTATATAATTTAAATTAGTATGCAATTGATCATTATTTTTAATAAAACTAATTATGAATTTTCATTTAGAGAGATTTAAATATTTTAAAAGGGTGGTAGGGGTAACGTTATTTTTACCATACAGTTTAATAATAATTTAAAGTATTGGATTTCCAGGTATACGCCACCGTAAATACGATAGTAGGGTTACTTAGCAACACTTATGATTGGTTTTTTGTTAGTTAATGCTTCGTCTGAGCCTCGGAAGAGGCACTAATTAACAAAAAAACGATCAAAAGCACAGCAAAGCAACTCTATTACCGTCTTTATGGTGTACGTTTACGGCGACGCACGCCCAGGAATCCCAAGCTTTAGTCATATATTTATTTTCATATTTGTTATTACAATCGATAGCTTATACTGTAAAAATATTTGAATTTAATATCCTTCAAAACATTTTATCCTATATGTTTTTTTTGCTAATTTTTTCTCAAGCTCACTGCCGACTCCTGCACATTGTTTATCAGATTTTATTTCAAATTTTCTCACATATGTGGTTTTAGTGGACAATAACAAAATTGTTGCAACTTCATATTGTATAAGATTTTAGTAATATAATATATATAGTATTACTCAGGGGAATAGGGGATTGAATTCGGTGTCTCCAGTGTCTAGTATTACACAGCAGTGCGCATATCGTATGTCGATTTGAAGTGTTTGAATCCTATTAGAGAACTAATGGACCTATTTCATATCCCCTATGACACAGCTAACGGGAAACTTGTATTAAATTAATCAAAAGGCAATCTCTTATTCCACAATAAAAAATGAACCTTCCTAATTATTAATTTTATAGATATTTAGTTAAGATGGTATCAGGCAATACATTATGTAGTCTTATAGTTTAGTAATGGAGCTTGGGAAGTATCTTAGATTGAGATAATCAGATTAATGTGAACGTCAGTAGTTAGCATATGTACTAAAGAGCAATAGGGAAAATCAGGTAATCGCTATTAAAAATTCAACGATACTCTTGGTCGGATTGTTAAGGGAGCAAAAGCCATGACGCTGATTTTAACCTGTTTATTGGTAGAGCACAGGGGGATGAGGGAACAATACCATCCATGAAAACCGAACGTAATGCAATATACTGGACTCTTAATCTGCATAATGGACGAACGGATTGTTGCCACCGCACAAACCAGTAAACACTGTTGACTCACTTAACATGGGGATGGACAACTGCCTTATATTACAATACATATCTCCAAATATCAAATAATATTATATACCAACTTTTTAAGAAACGGGTATGGATCTCCATACCCGTTACCCATCCACATATGTGTGGAAAAATCATGCATTTTGCCGTTTAAATGTGATATATATATCGAATAAGTAAATTTAGTAGTCCATTTTAAAAGATTAAGGAATGTTTCGTATTGATTATTGAAATTTTTTAAAATTTTAATTATAAAATCATACTTTCAACAATACCAATTAATGATGTCTGAATTGTGGTTGATTTTATCATCAGGGATGTATGAAAATACGTTTATTGATAATTTTCAGTACAAGGTCGAGTCTTAGAAAACTGCGTAGATAAATCACGGGTTTGAGAACATTTGTATGTACAGATAATACTATAAATACATAGTATAGTTTTCTAAGATATAAATCCATGATTACACATTTTAATCATATTTTGTCACCTTTGTCATTTGGTTATTATTGCTAGTGTTGACTTGGTGGCATTCCATAATTTAAAGAAAAATTTTAGTTGTAATTTCCACAGTATTTTATTAGGGAGCCTGAGAACTTTCGACTACTAACATATAATCATTTTCAGAGACAGACTTCAGAGTTTCTGAAATTACAACTTACTATTTTCTTTCAAATATTTGGATATTGTTTTCATCATCTGTGCTGTAGACTGGGGACGTTATATTCCTAATGGGATCTGGTGGTCCATATGCATCGTGTGATGATGACTTGACCTCACCTGTAACTAAATTATCAAAATCGAAATCGAGTTACTGACAGAGAAACACAGCTAAATACTACTGTATTGCTTGTGGGTTCCTTCTGCCTTCACATGCGGCCATTAAACATTCCTTCGATAAACAAACCTAACGACTCGATTCACACTGCTCTGTTGCCTTTGTGCTCTTACGTGAAATATGCATAATCAATATAATGGTATAATACCTAACGGGAAATATTCGTATTTAACAATTTGAAGAAATACTTGATGAATATTTTAGATAATGTACTACATAATTACATACTAACTATATGAAACTAGTCGCTCTGTCATGGTGTTGAGATTTTTTTTGTGGAATCCACTTTATTTTTTAACAGTTGATATTTTTTATATCTTCCTTTAAAGAGTAGTTTTTAAAGGAATGTAGAGTATATTATTTCCCATTTCATTAATTCCATTAAAATGTTTTTAGTTTTCAATGTTCTTGTAGGTATGTTTTTCACCAATAGCTATGCAATTTGGCGAACATAAATTCTTATCACGTAAAATAAAAAATGCCTGTAACAATACTGTAGGCTCCATGTTCATTATTTCTTTTGGCTGAGTTAATATTCATTTTGCGGTCATGGCTGAGATGTAATGGATAGGCAAGGAGCACCTTATAAGCGGGTCATTGGGGCGGACACAATATGATAAAAACGCCAATCTTGACTCCCCTTCGATTCCGGGGTGATTGCCTCCCCGGGCTAAAATTGCCCATAATAGAGATACCAAATAGCCTGTTGCTTCCTGAATATTGTCACTACACAGAACATTGTCATATAATAATAATACCACATACATATATATCATTTATATTTACTATTCTGTATATATAATGAAGGCTTGATTTGTATGCAATTTTTCCGTATATTAATTGAAAATCAAAATATGAATTAATAAAAATTCAATCAATGAAATTGTCAGCGAGCGTTTGAGATGATAGAGGCCTTTAATAATGTTTGGATTAGCCGGTATGCCCCGGTACAAAATTAGCATTGGACCTGTGGCGGCGGTCGTTTCTCACTTTTCCTTCACATATTTGAATTTCAAATTCTACGAAAGCTTCTAGTCTCACCCTAAAAAATATAAATAAAAAAACTGGCTTTATCTTTGCGTGGACACCGAGCTATCGTCCAGCAGGCTTTTGGGCAATGAGTGGACATTTTCTCGGGGAAGGGACGGGCGTGAGAGAAGGATGGGACTTCCATTATATTTTATTCATCAGACATTTCGTAGCCTTACTGCAACCTTTCTCGGCTTTTGGTCGAAACGCGATACGATGCCGTGGATGTAAATTTATTTATCCTCCAAATGTACTCGACATTTAGTTTATACCTTTATCCACCCTACCGGAACGTGTGTACTGTTGAATGATTTACAAAACCAGTGATGAATCTAAAATTATTAATGACAAAAAAAATATAATGAAAAATAAATAAGCGCTAAGAAATAATTAAAGTTCACTTTCAAACGAATTTATTCTTATATTTCAATTGAGCCTTTAGAGGTTTCTGCGTGGGTAGTCTAAGCTCATAGTCTTAATCATCTTTCCATGAAGTAGTCCAGAAACCTTAAAAATTCACACAGAATTACTCTCCTGCTCTCCTTCGACTAACTCACCTCCCAGGAGAATGAGTATTAAATGAAAGCAAGGGTATTTAAAGCACAACCCTCTTACCTCTTCTTGGCGCAGTGGTCTCTTTTTGAACACTTTCCATTATAATAAGCCGCCTGTTTCTAACGACATAATTATTACTTGCACCCTTGTGGATTGCGAGAGGATATTTTATTTCGCTTATCCCATCTCCTTGAAAAATCTGAAGCAGCCACAATACGTTGATTTAGTAAACATGAATAAATAATTATTCAATTACAGGAGCAACAAATTTCATAATCCGCGCACAGTCTACCTTTATTTCCTCTCATGCCTGAATTCAAAGTGGGTATTAAGTTTTGGTAATTCCTGTAAAAGATTAGCTTAGGCCGACGCGACGAGCCGAGATGAAAATATCAAAAGGAAGCACCGTGTAATAATTAACCTGTGGTTAAATCAACGGAAGCTATTCACAACACTGAGAATATAATTACGTATGGGTTATAATGTACGATTAGTATTTTTTAGATTAGTTTTGGTTTCATGATTTTTTTAAATTATATTTTATATGAGTTGGCCTGAATAGATATAGAGTAATACTTCTGGTTTGTCATTTATTTATTTATGTGGGGTGAAATAACATTTACTTATTCTACCTGTGAGAGCAGTGGTGTTTTGAGAACGTATCGTTAAATGGGCTTGGTAATCAAACAGCAAGGTCATTCACAAACACGAGACTCGTATTCTGCTCGTTTCCATTGTCGCCGAAACACATGTGCGTAACACACATTTTCACCTGGTCAGGGGTTGTGGGCATACGGTGTGATGGGGATGAGGTGAGCACTGGCTGTGGCGCATTGAATATTTAACAGCTTTGCTAGAAACGGCCTTATTGTGCGCGGCTTTATTAAATATTTGTTACCCGGAGGTGAACTTGCGCCAACCCCTGTCGGAATAATTAACTGCTGTACACCAACCAGAAAGCCGGCAAATACGATTTTCACCTTTTTATATTCTATCCACCCGTGTCCACTATGCCAACCTACACTTACATTGTTACCAACCATCTTACAACTACAATAATTGCTTTTTGTGACCCCTATTTGTACACATTTGTGTAAGGTGATTTGGACACTACAAACAATTTTTTTTTAAATAATTACTACATATATTTTAAAGAACTACAACTATGTCTTAATTAAATCGAAAGCTGGAATTGAATACATTTGGAATACTGAATTGAAGTGTATTAAGTTGAAATGAGGCCATAAGAGCAAACGTGGTGTAACCCACAATTTACATACGTTGGTTACGTTTCTGGTGTAAGATATGTTCTTTACAATATCAAACGAATTACATAGATATTTTAGACTTTCTATAAAGTTATGTTCACGAAAGAAACAAGGTTAAAAAAACAATTAAAACTCGTCATTAACTCATAATAAGTAGTTTGGTCACCACTTTTTCGCTGATAGTCTCAATTAATTCTGAATAATGAAATACCCAATTAGATCACACACCGGGAATTCAACCCGCGTCTTTCGTATACCGGTCAAGTGCCTATGGTTGTATAGGCGTGTTATTTCTCAAAATTAAACCCTGATAATCATATATTGTGTGGTTAACAAATATAGGTATCAAGGTGTATTAAATGAAGATTTATCTTGAAAAGCGAATTACTCTTCAATATGCCTTGTTACCTTTGTGGTAAGAGCCGATATGTGGAAGATGCGGGTTTGAAGACCAGATATGTGTATTATTTTTAAATTGAATACACTTTAATTCAGTGTATTAATTTACTTTAACTAGTAGTACCTTTAATCAATCAATTGTTACCTGAATATAAACAATTTTCAATAATGGGGATTGTTAGTCAAACAATGCAGGCGGGCGATTGGTGGAGATTTGTTAAAGTGTCTGTTTGTATTGACAAAGTGTCACAAGTAGCAAGTTGCGAGAGTAACAAATTAGTGTTTGATTACGGTGTGGCAGTGTTGATGGTAAAGGTGGAAGTTCGGAGTCAGCTTAAATGAGATAGTGGCAAGTAGGAGTAAGTAGATAGTTTTATGTTATGTGTGAGTGTTATGTACTTAGCAAAGTAGGCATCTCAACACCTGGTTACTAAATCTTTTAATGGTCTTCTAAAGAGACGCACGCTGTTCTTGGGTCTAGGCTAGTCCACTACAGCTTAGTCCTCTTTCCGCGTCACTTATTCTATATATTACACTGTCATCTCTATCACCTTATTTATAGCTAAATGGCCTCTTCCATAGATGTATGTACATACAATATTATGGATTTAGTATATTACTTTACTAGGGTAATTTTAATTGAACTAGCACTGTTATATTTTGATCTTTGATTTCATTTTTGCTTTAAAGTAGTTTTTTTTTGTCGATTAGAAGATTTTTTTGATTTTATAAATGAATTATTAAAATGTGGAATTATTATGCATTATCAAATACAAATTACCTCTAAAAACATTTTGAATTTATTTAATATTTTCTAAATATAATTTTATATAATATAATAAGGACGGTTTTCACACGAACACCCATCACAATATTTAAAAAGCAAGTCTCGCGATAAATACTGTTTTTTGAGAATTGTCATTTATTATGCATTATTAAATATTTCTAATATTATTTTTAATTGATTTTATATTATTATTATTAAAATACCCGCTTAGAGATTTTAGTTTATTAATTATAGTAAAATAATTATATAAAAAAATATTCTTCCATCTGGTAACACTGTTAGACACACAGACAGACACACAACATACACATAACATACGTTCAACAGTTATATCTATAATATCACGACAAATATTTTTAAGCACCGTTAGACCAATTTGAATAACATTATTTCTCTAGATTAGTTTTAAATAAATGAAAATAAGCAATAAGTAAGCTGCAATCAGATCTTGATTTAGACTTGAATTTAACTTAATAAAGTCGCAAATTCGTATCCAGCATTTCAACAACCCAATTAATTTGTAAATTAGCTATTTTCTAGAAAAACTACCATTGGTAATATTAAATTATAAAAAGAAGATATATATAGGCGATATATAGATGCATAATTTAAAAGGTTTTCGTAAAGCCCAATACTGTTTTAATTCATATAATATTTTTGTATACATTTTAACATTATTTAACCTCGATATACCAATCCTGTCCCCTGATATGATTGGTATATCGATGGTTATTCATTTTTTTCTGAATTATTTTGCATTAGTTTGATATAATGTTAAAATGTGCAATACTCTTTTGTTGAAAAATAGTAGATGACGAGTTTATAATTATTAAAACTTAATAATAAGTTTATAAATATTTGACAAACTTGTTCTAAGAAAAAAAAAATCTGCATTGAATATATTTCAAAGATTTTTTAAATGGATGCAGTGCATGCTAAAATATTTTGTGGCATATTAATTCGGAAAACAGGAGGAAAGAAAGGGAACGGTAAGATTGATGTGAATATTGTTTACCCCCTTACACCGAAGTTACGGAATGGGGAGAGAACAAGAGTAATCCTGCTTGGAAAATTCAAACCGTTTCTAAATTCCATTACAGAGCCAGCGTGCTTCTTACCTCAGCGCCAGGTGAGCAAAAAAATCAAAAGCGAAACACAAGAGAAAAAGACTTAATTCCATAATTCAAACTGTCTGGTGCAGTGGCCGCGCCAGGCTTTGAACATAAGTTATCAGAGGATCCTGCAGGAACATAGTAAGACTATAAGAAGAAGACCACGGTTTTGTAAACAAAGTGACTGAATAAATCCGCGGTTGCCTCCTAATATTATTTACCGTAGACTCGAGGCAGCCATTGTTTAACCTGATGCTGTCGTAGAAGCCGGCTCTGATGAATTCTCAACCACCGACTATGATTCTCTTCTGCTGCATTCACTTATACGCTTTTCATTATATTAAATTCATAAATTCAACTCACGTTTGAATTTCAATTACTGTCTTAGTGATGCATTTTTTTCATAATATTCATTTACCACAAATTAAACATATCGCAACTTTAAAACGACAACGTGTTATTTAATAACAGTGATTTTACAGGAGAGCACTATGTATGTTTTTTTTTTATTTCTGAGATATCGATATATTCTTCTTTTATTATAGCGTCTCTGTCTTTTGCATTAAAAATACCATAGTTTTTTGGAAAATAGAATGAGATGCAACCATTTCAAAAGAGGTAAAAACAATTATTCTATTTTTTTTTAAATAACACGTTGTCGTTTTAACCGTCTACTGAATACTACAAAAAACTCTTATGTAGGTATACTTGGGTTGGGTGAAACCACTCTACATTTCTGTCAATAAAAATAATAAAAATTACGTATTATTTATGTTTTTAATTGCAAAACGAAAATTAAATTAAACATGAATTACATATCAATGTTTATTAAAAGTTTCGTTTGGTTGCATAAAGCCCATAAATCCATTTGACGGTTTAGGGTGCGATATTGAAAAATATCATAGGAAATATTTTGGTTAATTGATAAAAATATATTGAAATTAAGGTAGCACTTTTGTATTAAATTATAGCCAAGCAATTGAAGTGAAAATAACAATTTGACTTAATGTACTGTCGATTGATTTTATCAATAAGACGTTCCATGATTGACGTGACATTTTGATTTACATATTTTTAGAGCCGGCGTTGTTGACTTAATGAATTTCAAAGACTGTTGTGGGTAATAATGGGGAATGGATTATTTATTTGATGATGTGTTTGGTGAATTAGAAATTATATTTGATTATTTATATTCGAACAAAGATCGAATGTAAAATGGGTTTTGAATAGTGAGGTCAGTATGTTGCTGTATCCCACACTATTGGTTTAAATTTTCGATGTTTGCATCGTTTTCTTGTGTTAAAAGTACCACAGCTAGTATAGAGTAGAGACCAATTGTAACTGGGGATGTTACTTTCCTAAGTCGGATGCTGTGGTTTCTAGAGGATCACCCACCATCTTCCTGTATCTCAACCCTCATGACATAACCACTTCTGTAATACTAGCCCAGATGTTTCTTATAGGGTCTCATATCAATCCATTCACCTATTGTTATTATTATACAGTTCATACAAACAAAAAAAAATATAATATGTCTTCTTTTTTATTTACAGGAGTCACAATGTTTTCAGCGGAACAAAGGTAATCTTAAATTATTATTTAAATATTTATGTAGTGATGAAGTTGAAAGAAAAACGTGGCTAAATAGGTTAGTTATAATTTACCAGCGTAATATCTCATGAAATAAGGCGCATGGATACAAATACTGCGATCATATGTTCAAACCCTCAAAAAAAAAATATTCGGTAGATTTTTACGATTGGGAGATAAGGAATAATATTAATAAAATCGCCTTGGTTCAGGTTTATTCTGATTTTCTGGATTGTAATATAAATACTAGAGCAATTATTAAGTCGGTGACCTGTATAATTAGTAATAGTTAATATCAATGACAGTCAATGAATTAACATGTTGACAAAAGACACAAGTCTAAAAAAACAAAATTGTAAAAACCTCCTCAAAAGCCAAAATCTTAACTTCTAAATTGTAACCATTTAGGTCAAACACGAGGATTACAGTACGTATTTTTTTTCTTTATATATTCAGAAAGGCTTTATTCAGGGTGGACTTGAAATAACTGAAAATATTTTAGGGGGTGGTCGGGTATCGTAAATATAAGCGAAAAAAATATTAATTTTTCATTAATTAAAAATTTCGGTCGAACGTGAGGATTAAAGTACGTAAAAACATTCCTTCTCAAAAAGGCATTCGAGGCGTATATATGTATAAATAAATTAGCGATTGAATATATAAGTTGATATCTTAAACTTATTAACTCTTATTAGATTTATTGTTGCTTTTAGTGATATTTTTAAATAAGTAATCGTAATCGTGTCGTATAACCAAATAATTTTATAAAAAATGAAATTGTCTATGTAGTTTGTTTGTAGGGCAATTGTAAGAATCGAAATATGCGGCCAAAGGGCCTGATTGATCACACTGTTAAAATATAAATCGGTACCACCAATCACCTTTACTTCTGGTATTTCCTACGCCATTTTTCGTTAGTATGTTATCTATTTTTTATTTGATAGCATTTTATTTTTAATATAGACTGAAGAGGATAGGCTACTTAGGTTCGAGCGGAAGATTCTTAGGAGGATCTTGGGTCCTGTTCAGGAGGAGAACGATGAGATTTACTCATTATATAAGAGCGTGAACGTAGTGCAGTTTATTTGCATACAGACTAATGGTCATTTGTATTGAGAAATTGTATGTGGCATAAATATTTGGTGTGTGAACACATACCAGCTACATTAAGGGTAGTATTTATTAAATACATATTAATAATCAATTTATATGGCTTTAACATTAGGTTGGGTCGGACACGTGGAAAGAGCAGGAGGGATAGTATCGGAAATACTATCCAGCAAGCCTGTGGGTAAGAGAAGGCAGGGTAGACCTAGGCTAAGGTGGGCGGACGAGTTCTATAAGGTAGTTAGGAGTTTAGGAATTAATAACTGGAGGAGCATTAAGTGGAAGATGCTGGTGCGGGAAGCCTTGGTTCATCACTGAATTGGAGTGCTTATGATGTTGATGATATTTTGAATATACTTATGAATGTATGGGATTATATCGATGTATCAATCAAAATGAACGGTCAATATAATCTAAAAGTAATATACATATTTGCGTAAGAAACGGATAAGGGAAGGTACTTATTAGGGTGGGTTTACTACATGCAATACCAACGAAATAAGATTTATCCATGATACTCCTCAACGCAATCCAATCATACTGGAGCAACGCGTGCATTCGCCAATCTCATCCATATCTATCCATTCTGGGTATATTCAGTACCTGTCTATACACATATGTACATATATGAAAGTGTATATAAATCTCATCATTGATTAGATATAAGTTTCTTGCCGCACAACACTCAGTATGTAGTCGAGCACGCACAATGATATTGTTGTATGGGTGATATAAAATCGATGACAAAATTGGTGTACGATACAAATAGAGAAGCGGGAGTGTCGACGGCAGGCAGCTTCCTAAAGGATCCAATTCGGCGTTTAAAATGAGATCTGCCTTTGGCCTGAGGCTCTATTCCATCTCAACGATGGGTAACCTTTCACAACACCTATTATGACATTTACACATACATATTTTGACTACCGACACACAAATAACTGAGAGGCTTTTTACTTTGCAACTGGTTATTAGAAGATTTGCAGTATTTATTATAACGAGAGTGGACAGACTAACTACAATCAGAACAACATGTTAGTTACAGTATAGAACGCAGCGTTTATTTTCAATTAGGTCAGGTTAAGAAAGCAGTGTAAAACAAACCGTATTTAACCTGAATAAACGGTGAATTTTGCAAAACAGTAATTTATGCATTTACCTACCTGAATATTACTTTTCTTATATTCATATGAGCCGCTGAGAGGAAAAGTAGTCCAGCCGCATTTATGACAACTTTTGGTAAATGAAGATATTGCGTTTAAGGTTAGTTAAAAAACATAATACTTTCCCCATAGATAGAGAACGACCTAATGAAACCCAAGAATGGTCTAATTCAAAATAGAGAAATTTTGAGTTGGACCACTTTTCCTTTCTCTAGTCTTAATGAAACTGAGCCACATATTGCGTGTATGAAATGATTTTTAATAATCATTTAACCTATTAAGTGGGACTTTTTCGAAATAGTAATTTTATTGTATTATCTATAACACATTTCATGTCTCTGTCAATAGAAGGTATTTCATCGTAAACTGTTATATGTTATAAATAATAATTAATCTGAGTGACACGTGACAGGCAGTGTTACCAGATTTGATATGTGGCTCAGTTCCATAAAGGCTTAAACAGATTTTTTTTGCACTTACGATATTATATGCTGGAGCAGGCGATATGTATGAAAAACAAAATAATGGAATTTTAAGTAATCTGTGTCTGTAATTAGATTATTTTTTATTGAATGCATAAAAATAATATGTATATATAAATGATGTAAGTAGTATTGTGGTATAGGAGATAGAGCAATATCGGCATTGATAGTGAAGTAGTAGGAATATCGAGTGGGCTCTTCTTCGATGAAAGAGATCAATAAAAAGAGGCGACCACCCTCCGTCGGCGACAGCAGCCGATAATACGCGTAATATATTCATGCATTATGGCGTAATGGAAAATGTAATGGGATCTCGTATATGTGTGACCTCATTATTTTGAAAATTGATCGATTTCGAGTCGCGAACCCGCGAACGAGATTTAACACCTCACCACCCCCGAGAAAACATCCCCGGGGCAGTAGATAGTTCCGACCGCTTACTCAAGATTTACTACTTAATTTATAAACATAATATCAGGTTTCTCCACTGTGGCGTTTTCCTTACAGTCTTGAATTACCCATTAAACTCTATTAAAGTATACCATATGTGTGTGTAAGCAACACATGTGTGCTGACGGCTGTTACTTTTAAATCAAGGTGTAAATATAAATGTAAATATTACATTGTATTTTATCAAATTGCATGGATTTGGAAGTACTCCAAAGTACACATTATATAAAATTAATTTTATCATTTATTATGACTGGGAGATGAAATTAATAAAATCCCGATCGTCTTGAGTCAGGTTTAATTTTCAAGTCAGACTGTAAGGTAAATAATGAGGCGATTATTAAGAAACTTGTGAAAAAAATTATAAAAACCTATTTAAACAGTCCCTCCCGGCGTATATAAATAAATAAAATTTTACGGGTAATTTGTTCTGGTTTTATTTTTTGAGAATAATCATATTACACAAAAGAAAGTACGTTTTTTTTAAATAAACCATGTTTTTTTCATAAAAAATATGTATTAATATTATTATACAAAAAAAATATAACCACCAATATCTAATACCTTCCTAAATAGATCAGTTACTTATATATAACTTATAAATCTCATATTTATAAAAAGAAGGAGGCTTTGATTGATAATATTCCATGAGTGCATTTCCCCTCCTATAAAGACTTATAATTTATACAAAACTTAATGTCCTCACTTATTTTTATATTTATTAACTTTGTCTTCGGTTTGTAATTTTATTCTTCAATGATGCAAATTGTTAAATTTTATCATACAATTTCTTTATTAAATATACTTTGCATACAATGTTTTGATACATTATGATTAGATGTTACAATATTAAGTTTATAGACTTAGTTTTTTACTTATTTTAATACGGAGTACAATCGATTGATATTATAACTAATTAATAAGTCATAACATAGTTTATGGGGTAAAAATACAAAAACCCACTTGTAGAACTACTAATATATATATATATATATAAATATTATACATAATAAATATATATATATATATATATATATATATATATATATATATATATATATATATATATATATATATATATATATATATATATATAATGGTGAATTTATTTAGTGTTAGCATGGTATTTGTTATATGTAATACACAAAGTGTGTAAAGTATTTGGTAAATAGCGACTTGTTGCTGGTGGTGCAAAGGGGCTCATGTTTTATCGAGAGCACCTGCTTCAAGAAGGCCAAGTTGGGGGCAAAGCGTCTAACAAACAAGAGGTGTAACCCTTTGGCCCTGTCTCTGAACAAACAGCCCCTGTTCTGCGGTATGACACACCTCGTTACGGCTGACCTGAACACCCTTTGTCTTCCAATTTGAATTGTGATCCGGTGGTCTTCCACAGTTCCACCCCTACCTTGCTTGCTCATTCAATCCACCCTCTGTACACAATCACCGACGCGACGCCCTCCTAATCTTAACAACTTCCTATAACTACCCACCACCCATCTCCGACAATACCCTCGTCAACCGATCATTTTGAGAACATATTTATAATACAAATAAAAATAAATTAATTTAATTGATGAGCTTTGGATAAGCCTAAAAAACGTACTTAACGTACTCAACATTTTTATCATTCAAGAAATTCACGTTTATCTTCACTGTTAATATATGTTTGAAAATATTCGAATAGAGTTTTTTTATATTTGAATATTTAAATAAAGTGATCAGCAAATTCGACTATTAAGTCATTCTTGAAGAATTTTTATTAATTGTTTTCTGTAGTAATTAAAGTGGAACTTCGATGTAACGAAATTATTCAATTCCTCTTGACACTCCAATGTATCCCTATGTTAATTTTTACCTCTTTATAGCGAAGTTTTATTTAGAAATATTAACAAAAACTTCGATGTAACGAATTTTCGACGTTCCTTTTCGACCCCTACATATCGAAGTTTTATTTTTAAAATATCTATAAATTGAAGTTTTGTATAATATTACTGGAATAGTAAGTACTGTCTAAAATTATTACCACTTAATGTCGATAACATAATTTTGTATCTTTTGTTATTTTAACGTAATATGATTGCTTGCGATAAAAAACCTCGATAAAACGATTTTTTTCATTCACCTTGAGCTTCGTTATATCGAGGTTCCACTGTATATATTTTTATTATCAAAATCAGTATCTAGGGGGTCAAAAGATATTTTATATTATTGTTTACATCATATAAAATTATTTTAAGTCAAAGCTTTATACATTATCTATAGTATTTATTTTAAACAACACTTAACAAATACAAAAATATATTTTAAAGATCAATAAATTGCCAAATTATTTTTAATATTGTCGATTTTCTTGTGTGAGGCATATTTGATGTGAATATCTACATATGTATATTTTTAATCTCAATTTTTTTTCTTTAAATACATGTATCATACAGAATGATTTTGATTAAATATTAATTTTTAATAAAAATTAAAAAAATATATTGTAACAGGCAATAAATGGCGAAAATATTCATAAATTTCGTCGATTGTCTAGATAAAAAGATGTTCAATGTATTTTTTTATCGGGCAGGTGCACGCGTAGTCCTTGTGGACTTTTTTCTTTATACGAAAGTTTTTTAATTTGACGACAAAATTTTGAATCTGGAATTCCATACTTCCCCTTGTCCCGTTCAATCTTAAAAGTTAATTTAATATCCGTTGTGGAAAAAGGTGACTTTGTGATACTTTATATTTCTTTAGAGGACTAATCCGATTTGCGATCTTTTTTTCCGTTTGTAGAGTTGATTTAATAGAAAATGTGTTCTGATGTCCGACGATGTGAGAATTTTTATGCTCGGAAATTTGAGGAATTGAAAATATTTTTAATTAAATTTTCCGTCAGTTTATGAAAGATAAACTTCTCTTTGGATATAATTGAATGAAAGAAGTTTTCAGTGGAAATTGTACAATAATTTATCGATTTAATTATTTCACCTACAATTTTGCGTATATTTTAGGAATAAGCCATTTCAAAGCCCACTTTATAAAAAAAAGGTTTTCCCACAGGACCTTCTCCGTACAAGACAAGTATATTGTTCAACTAAGGCGGTGCCTAACTTTAGTAACTCAAGGAAAATCGATATTTCTGATGCCACAATTTAGTTTTCAAATCGAAATATAGTATTTTTAGTTAAATGATTACAAAAGTAGGATGATTCAAGGGAATTTATTGAGTGAGAAACGGTATGAAATATATAGTTAAATAATTAAAGTGGATAGTCAAACAGACTAGGCTTAAGTAGGATTAGGTCTAGGACACACAACCCCCAAAAGCCATCACCCCACTGCCCTGATGACAGCTTTCCTCAAGTCTTCCTGCTATTTTTATACTGGTTTGTTTCAATATAGTTCGTCTTAGTCCATACATTACGAATTCTGAATTAATGATGTACCAAATTGACAATATTCAGATTATTATCAAAACAAGACAATCTTAATCAAATGTATTTATTATAAGGTAATCACAATGTGTTACGATAATGTAAAATGAGCAAATCCGTTAAGATATTGTAGATTTACGCGATGGGAATAGAATTTATGAATGAAGTTTATATCTTCCATTATTGTGTCGTCTATAAATAATGTATGAGCCCACTGAAAATGGATGTTCTACGTTGCTTTGTTTTCTTTTCTGGATACGTCACATTATGTTGATATTCTAAATAGGATATTTACGGGAAAAGTGCTATGTGTAGTTAAATTATTAAAATGTTGACCGTTTACAATTTTTTTCTATTGAATACGGAATTGCAGATGCAAAGCAAAGCGGAAGGATTAAATTTAACGTTTAGCTCTTTTTTCCGGTGTTGATGATGATGATGATAGTGGTAGGGTCTCTTTTGGCAGTGGGCAGATTGAAACGGTGAGCGACCACCGATTGAGTATTTAAATTTCAAACCAGAGAGTATTTCAAATATTTATGAAGCTGGGTATTTCACGGCCGGTTGGTTTTATTTATGCGGTAAATGCAGGTCCGCACCTCCTCGTCCAACTCCACCTCTCTCTATATCCTCGTCTCGTCATATCGACCCTCATTTTGTAGTTATTATTCACTTGTATCGTTTTCAATTATCTTTCTGTGCATACAGACTAATGGTCATTTGTATTGGAGAAATTGTATGTGGCATAAATATTTGGTGTGAATACATACGAGCTACGTTAAGGGTAGTATTTATTAAATACATATTAATAATCAATTTATATGGCTTTAACACTAGGTTGTACCGGACATGTGGAAAGAGCAGGAGGGATAGTATCGGAAATACTATCCAGCAAGCCTGTGGGTAAGAGAAGGCAGGGTAGACCTAGGCTAAGGTGGGCGGACGAGTTCTATAAGGTAGTTAGGAGTTTAGGTATTAATAACTGGAGGAGCATTAAGTGGAAGATGCTGGTGCGGGAAGCCTTGGTTCATCACTGAACTGGAGTGCTTGTGATGATGATGATATTTTTAATATACATATAAGCTATTATTATTAAATATTAATGTGTGTGATTATATCGATATCTCTTATGATGATGATGATGAATCAATTTATATAATTTTTTGTTTAAATAAATATTTCATTTACACTTATGAATAGAAAAGAAATTTATTTAATTTAACTAAGGCCAAGTAAATCTTTGTATAGACATTGACTCTGAAGATAACTTCATATTAGTAGTTGAAGATATACTAAAAAAATAGAATATTGTTAACATTAAATAATTCTTTTAACTATAGAATTCCATCCAGACTTATTAACACTATCAATTATATGTATTTTTATTTATTAATTGTTGTTCAAAATACATAATTATAATATATATATATATATATATATATATATATATATATATATATATATATATATATATATATATATATATATATATATATATATATATATATATATATATATATATATATATAATATAAGTCTGGATGAAATTCCATAGTATTCCACAATATTCTATTTTTTAGTATATTTTCATCTACTATCTTCAGAGCCAATGTCTATACAAAGATTTACTTAGTCTTAGTAACATTAAAAAAATGCTTTAACAAATATATATTTAAGGAAGCAATGCGGCATTTGAACACTACGACCTATGTTAGGGGGAGCAGTTTTTAAATACATATTATTAATTTTGAATCTCAAATTAATTAAAATTCTCTATATTATTAGTGCCACTGACATTTTTATGCGATTATTTGCTTACTTTTGGTCGGTTCTACATAATAATATTATATATATTATAATAACAACGCCCAGGGAAACAAAATCAATAATGTTTAATTTAGTTTCAATAAAGAATAACTTTATTCTTTATATAGAATTATAATCAATTCACATTATTTTTGTATCCTAACTCCACTTAAAATATTCTCATCGATTAGAAGTAAGAAAGGAATTAACAAAGCATTTAATTCTAAAATGGGCAGAATAAATATGATAAAATTCTATTTTGCGGATTACTTAACATTATATTTAAAATATTGTCTGTAGACAAATATTCAATGTTTACTCAGTTTGATTGGCATGTCTTTTAAGCATATACTCTTGGGATTTAGGCGAAAGCATGAAGGTGACATTATGGGTGTTGTTTATTTTGCAAAAGCGTGTGCCTGATGATAAAATTTCCTTTTTACATTCTTTATTAAGTTTATTTGAGAGGCATTTTGTTTCATCGTCGTTGTTGATAATCGACGGTTGTTTATTTTCGTAGACTTTTTGATGATATACGAAAAGTTGTCAAAGTTCAGCGAAGGTTTGTAGGTGATATTCAGATTTCTTATTTAAGCGCATTTCTGTTTGACACCTTCGCATGAAATAACCTACTTCACTCGCCCGATAAAAGTTTTTTTCTTCAAAAGATACTTACAAGTTACTTTTTATTTATTGGTGACCCAATTTATGGGAATTGCGTATCATGTATAATAATATATATGCGACAAAATATATTAAATTTATCCGATTTTATATCATGTGAACTATAATTAAAGTCAATTTTTTAGAATGCAAAAATACAATTTATTTAAAATTATAATGTATCTTTATTCAGGTGATGAAATTTTAATTTATGAACATGTATATTAATTAGAGAAATTTATTTGTATAAATATGTAGCAATCCTCAGAGACTATGTAGTCGAAAGTATACTCAGATATCTCAAAATAAAATATTGTGGAAGTTATATCAAATTAATTTATTTAATTATGGAATTCCACCCAAAAGTTAACAGTTAGTAAAACACTATCAACAGTGTATGAATTATCAAGCCCACTTCGGAATTAAGCCCTAGAATCTCTCAGGGTGTTATTTTAAAATATTGTTATTTAGTTATAATAAAAAGACGTTGCTGATTTGGTATAGGAGAATAATTTCTGAAGTGAAGTTATTGCGGTTGTTGAGTCATGATTTTTTAAAATACGAGTTAGAAAAATGGTTCTTTACAATCGTATAGTTGTCAAAGACGGTCTCGGGCTGTAAGAATTATGTAAACTTGAGGTAATTTGTCACTGTCTCTCGTATAGCCTTCTCTTGTGGCCAGAGTGAGATAGAAAAAAAACAATTTCACTCGTCTCGTTGGAAGAAAGGGAGTTTCCTTACTTCGTCCCGTCGCGTCGACGATGAAGTTATTATAAACTGCTTCTAGTTCCCCTGCTCATTTGTTTGCCATGTATTAATTTGGAAAGGTAAATTGAAGAGAGAAGTAGACAGGTGTGTGCGGTCACTGTATTCGATAACATCATATTAAATATTATCAAGTAGAATATACAAAACCGTCCATTACGGTAAAGTGATACTGTGTTTATTTATCGCACAAGCGAGCCGTGCAATAATCATCATCATCATTAGACCAAATTTGCTTGTTTGTTCATTAAACATCCTTCCTTTAATATAATATCAGTTTCACAATATTTCAAACAAGGTATATCATTTCAAACACCGGTTCAATCAATCGATAATAAAACTTTATATTCTTGCAACAAAATCATATAATATGTACACTAATGGTGGGAAATAATTATCAAAAAAATCTAGTTTAAGGTTAAACTCAAGCTGAAAGTTATTATTTGAAGAATTATTACTTCGAGGATTTTATTTTTATCAATTTAATTTGATATTTTTGTAAAATAAATCTAATATTAGTAATTATATACCATGACAATAAGTTTCCGCCGATAAGAATTCTAAACATCTGGATGTATATATAAATATTTTGATTTTATTTTATTTCTTTATAATTAGATATTATATTATTGTATCATATTGCAGTACCACTAGAGCATTACGGGAGATCCCACGATGAAACAGAAAAAAATATCAAAAAATAATAATAAAAGAAAAAGAAAAACATATAAAAGATGGTACAATATGAAATATAAATATATATTAATGTAATTTAAATAGAAACATGAGCACGCTCTCCGTAAACATCAAGATGACGGACCAAGGAGACGAGTCTAAGAAAGATAACTAGAGTTGCTTCTCACCTGCATGATCCACTATCTTGATATTTATCATCCACTTGTCCGGCCTTCTTATATCGGTGGTGTCGTCAATAAAAAAAAATCACCTAAGCATCTCACATTTAAACGCATTTTTTTTCGATTCCGATAAGATCAGTCTTCTGCGATTTCCCATTGATATAGTTTCAATTAAAACAAGGTGTAGTTATTTACAGTGATTTGAGTGTGCAGTATTTTCAGTTGGATTCAAAATGGTGGTTAGTTTGCGTGGCATAGTTTTTATTTTGTTTGCAGTGGCAATTTGGTCGTGTTTTAAACTGGCTGTATTTTTCGTATCGCTGAGTTTCAGTATCAAAGTTAGTAGCTATCGGACCCCATACAGCCGATGGGCCTTTGCAAACGATGTAATTGATTATTTGAGAATGTCTATTGTTTCCATGGGTGCGATTGTGCTTGAAACAGAGTATTTCCGTGAGCCATTTTTCGACAATGAAGCCTCAATGTTTGCAAGTCTGAAACTTCTAATTAGGGTCATGCGAAACAAAGCGAGCTTCGAATAAAAATCATTTCGGCTTGCAATCATTTTTTCGTTGCATATTTTCAATGCGAGTTACATTAACTTTTTGCGCTTTTGTCCCCGAACAACGTATTCCGTTATTGAGGATTATTCACAATTAATATTAGCAGATTACATACACATATTTTTTTTAAATAATTTGTAGGAAACATTCATAAAAGATTTTATGAAAAATTTTCAATTTACAAGCTTTCAAACACTTTTTTTTCGTTCAACAAACGGACAGTGTGTAAAGGAACAAGAAATATACATACTTACATTTAGCCACTGATTTCACCAACAGAAAAATCACAATTTGAATATTGAGAGGGAAACACATTTTGGTTTTGTAAGCTGTCATTGGATTTATATGTCCGTTGCATTCGTATATGTTAATATTCTATATGAAAAGTTTTACCTTTGAATTTTCACTTACACAATTTTCACAATACATTCGAATATCATACATTGTCGGATTTTTACGATTTTTTTAATATACGCTGAAATCTCATATCACCGTGAATTTACCTTCATGTATTTTTTTATTAACAAATACTTTATTTGTGTCTGCTAAATATGTATATTACAAATTCCTTACATAATAAATATTCTTACTTACAGTTGCTGATATGTTCACCTTATTTTTTTAATAATTACGTTATATTTTTTTTATTAAAAAATCGAAATACTTGTTTACATATAAACATATATAATTTAACAGTAAGTTTCCATCTTTTTTTATAGCATTTGAAGATTTTTTAAATTTATTTTACTCAATAACCGGTTAAATAATATTCTCCCAGTCGTAATAACCGATCAAATCAATTAAAAAAATCTTGACTTGAATGGGATTTGAATCCATGACCACGGTATTTGCAATAAATATTAAAAATCAAAGAGTAGATAATAATTTTATTGTAAGAGCGTAATTTAAAAAATAATAATCGGCATTCTCAATTAATTTTATAAAAGTTCAAAGGAGGATACAATATAGAATTCAAATTTCTTATTTAATTCGTAGAAGATGACAAATATACCTTGAAAAATGTATCTATAGATTTGCAATGTGACCAATCTTTAATATTAATTTTTTAAAAAATACCGTGATGCCTTCCCTATTAATGGGATTCCCTTGTAAGGGGTTGGCCAGGCAACCGTGGCCTTTATGGGGGAATATAGTAGAGATCTAGATCGACGCTAGATCTACAATTTTTTTAAATTGTATCTGAATACAAAATCAGACAGATGATGATAGGAATTATCGATTATATATTATATTTTTGTTTTTGTTTATGAAATGAAAATGTAACGCTTCAATTATTCGGATGAAAGAAGATGTCAGTGGCAATATAGGATCTAGTCGGCTATGTTAGGTCCCCACGGTGGAATCTATACGGACACATTGAAAAACAACGACTTTGATCTGCATCGACGCCAAAAGGTATTGTGAGGCCGAAGCCCCTTTGAAATTTATCGTGAGAGCGTATAAGAATATTATTTGTGTCGGACTCGGCCCGCCTTGTATAATATTATAAGAGTAGTGAAAGCACCACGGGGGTGTGTCTTCTTTTATCCGACATTTACGCCAGACCCAAAGCCCAAGGACCGACTAGGATTGATGGATTTGCACGAGAGGATCTAGCCAACACTACACCATCCTATCGGTCTCCATCCCCCATCCTATCCACAAAACAAAACAAAAATGGCACGTCTCAAAGAGTTCTCCTCGTGTCCCGCGTGTATTTGTATATGCCAAGCCGCTCCATTCTTCCTTTCTATTCCTCAACACACGACGACTGTTTTCCCTTCATATTTTCAAAATCGATTTCAAAGCATAAAAGGGGAAATCGTACGCTTTTACGAATATATAAATAAAATATTTATATCGACACCTCGTCCTTATCCACGTGCATCTTCACAAATGTCACATTCGAATACGAAATTCACGACAAAATGCTGAAAAAAAAGAAACATTCTCCTTAAGAGAACTTCTTTTAAAAATATGTTTTTTGATTTAATATTATGTCACTTGAAGAATGCAACACAAATCCTATTGATGTGTTTTCATTAATAATTTCAAATAATTATTAAGAAAGAGTAAATAATCCTTTGTTCACACTTATCTGACGTTTTGGAAATGCAAGTTTATTTCATAAAAACATCTCGACACAAAAAATACCCAAGCAATATACATGAAACTAATGTCTGACAAATGTCCATCATTGCCATTAGGTTTTTCCTGTAATGTATATATATATATATATATATATATATATATATATATAATAGATAATATTATCATCATAAGTCGCAAACCAGAATAAGCAATATTTATTGATATTATCTCATATATAGTGAAGTTTGATCTAATATTACATCAAAGTTTGTTATGTTAATTTAAACAATTTATTAATTAGTAATAAATTGAAATAGTAAAACTGTAGGGTTTAATGTTTTTTTTTTAGTAGAATCGTAATTGTTAATTGTTAAAAGTATATTTTTTTACTAATTTAAAATAATACATGCTTAAAATATTCTCATAATTTTATTTCCTCTTAACCAAATAACTAAAGCGAGATGAATATATACCTAATATTAAATACCAAATGGATAAAAGGGATATTGAAATACTCTGTGAATAAAGTAGTCCCAATTATATTAATAAGCGGCCTAATTATTCTTAATAGACGGTCATAAATATGTATATTGAATTTAGTTATTATTTTTGGTAACAGAATATTAATGATAGTTTCGATCGCAAATGCGAATGACGCCATGTGCTGTTTTTGAATTTCACATGCTTGTTTTAACTTAAACAATATTGCGTAATTGCATTTCAAATACGATGGCCTAACGATAATATTTTCAAAGCCGACGAGAGAGCTTTTAAATTAAACCTCGTTGATAATTAATATTTTTCTTCAATCCATTAATAGGTAGTTCACAATTTAGCGCCCGGGTAATAAAACCTTTCAATTCAATCATATTTGTATGTAAAAAAAGCAGTTTCATTAAATATAGAGTATAAAAAATGGGACTCGTTTTATCAAGCCTGAATTTTTGATATCGGTCACAGTGAATTGAAAACCATCCTGGGAATTCATAACTCTGTACTACATCATTTATCTTTCTCTTTGATTACTTACTCGTATCATTGCGATGTTTTTTATAGGACTCTTTAATTCCATATACTGTGGCACAACTTTATTGATCAAATGTATACAAAATAATTGTTTGATTATTTTTATCTTGATGGAGGAGCCTTTTTTAATATTGAAAGGTCTTGTAAGAGCAATAGAGTGACATTAAACACTTGAAGTACTCGATATACAATATCAAACATTACTCTTATGTATCAATAATAAAAATAAACACTATGAAAATAGTGTTTGAAAACCCAAATAAGCAATATGGCTGAGTTGTTTGCTAGTTGTCCGTAGTATATCCCGGCGCAAACACATCTCACATCCTTACGTTTCCAGAATACACTACATCTAAACCCTTTTCATTCTCCATGTCCCTATAGAAACATCTCACTGCCAATATTATGTATTTGTAAGTGTATTCACCGCTTTGAACAAATAATCCTGAACGAGTGCCCACAATGTCGCAAATTGAGAGCGTTTGTCATACGGACTTGGCTGATTTATGTCTGCCCTGTAAATTTCTTGGATATTTTTGCCCGCAAGTAACATTTTAATAGTCAAATATGAGTATAAATACCTGAAAGTTGAATAATTAAATGAGATTAAGTATATTATGATCAAACCTAGTCTAAATGGGTGTAATGAAATACTTTGATTATTTTACAAAACATTATATGATATAAATCTACACTTATCATCAATTAATTACATATTATAGTCATGGGTTAAAATTTCGCTAAAGTTCAAAAAATTTTAAATTAATTTAATCGGTTATGACAACTAGGGAATAGTATCAATAAAATCCTGATCAAAGGCCTTGATCCAGATTTACTCTGATTTCATGGATTGTAAGATAAACACTGAGGCGATTATTTACTGGGGCAGTGTAACTCTGTAACTAGTAATAGTTAAGATGACAATGAATTCACACGTTATTGTGTCTAAATTTGTAAATATTCTTTTAAAAGTCCATCGAGGCGTATATAAAATAATAATATGAAAAAAATATAAAGTTTTAAGATTGTTCTCTTAATATGCAAAAAAATTAAGATAATAATACATTTTACCGATTAATAATGTAATAAAAATGTAAGCCGCGCAGTGCTCTACAATTGTCAGCAATTGAAAATCTGTGTTTTCACCATATTGGCCGATTGTTTTTAATAATCGTAGTAGAAATTAATAATTTTTCATTTCCTTAATAAATTAAAGAGTTTTATAAAGGAAAAGATGTCAAGTACCTACGTTAATTTTTTTTTTAATTCAAATTTAATGAATTAAATTAGGTTATATGAACTGAAAAATTATCATTATCTGATATTTCTACATTATAGAAGACTTAAACGATATAGTTAATTCCTCATATAAGGATCTCAATATAATTAATTTAAATTGATATCCCAATTTAATCCGTTTGAATAGACAACAAATCGAGAATTTGTATTAAATTGTAAAATATGAAAACATTTCGATATCCGTGTTTTTTAATTTATTATTTTGATTTGTATCCTGAATATGACATAATTGTAATTGGAATTATTCTCAACGAACAAAGGTTCATACAGAATCATTTGATACAAAATTAAATGCGCAAAACATTTATATTCCGATATCAAAGCTCCTCTTTCTGCGTATATTTTTTTCAATCCAAATTTATAATTGGTTGACCTGAATACAATGTATTGTACGTAAATATTATATTCTTACTGCGGGTAGTAAGCCCCAAAATAGTTATATATCAGTTTTGAAATACAACAAGATTGAAGATGTCTACCGCTAAGTTATTTATGCGTTAGCTTAAATTTCGACCTACCTATAAATTTTGCACGCGTGGCAAAATATAAGTATGACTATTGAAACTGAAACCCTATTTAATCAATTCAATGCTATTTACTATACCTTAACCAGTAAAACTATCCATTACAAATGATGCATTTCCCAAATAAATCATTCACAAAGGATTTTATCGCTTGCACCCATTTTAACTTTGCATCCATATTCATTTCTGCTACAAAGTATCGTGTCCAATCTTTATTTTTGTGTTAAAAACAGCTGTTAATAGAAAATTATACATAATTTTCTGGCAACTGTCATTTGAAGAGTGGCCTTAACTAAAACAATATAAATTAATATACTGAATGGAAGTGTATTAAATCGTAATAATCGTGGAAAAATGAAATACCACATGCTTGATGCGAAAATTGAACCCGTGTCTCTCGGATTTACGCCAAGTGCTTTTACCACTAAGCCAAGGAGGCATCTGGTATATACTTCAATTAATTGTATTAATTGATCGAATCGGGATTTCGATTTATATTATTGAAAAAAATTGAGGTCAACATAGCACTTCTTTTAAACATAGTTAAAGAAATAAGTTTTTTATTTCCACTATGGTTTTATTACAGTCTTACCACTTTCGACTACCAACGTAGTTATCTCCAGAGATAGATAGTTACAGTAGTAAATATGTATTTATTACAATTTCTTTATTATGCATAAGTTTTTACAATGGTTGTGAGAACAATACATCTTTGGAAATAGACTTATGTGTACAGAGTGCATACATATTTTTACCTATTAATAAATATGTATGGGTTAATTATTTATAATACTGCTCTCATTTTCAGTTCTGATCCGACTCACTGCAGTATATAGATTATAAATATGCTCCAATATTTTATACTCAGATAATTCTCTAATACAATTTTTGTAATAGATAAGTCTAATAATAAACATAAAAATATGTATATAATTTTTCTATTGTTTGTAAGTCCAATTTCAACATGTAAGAAAATACATAGCTTTTACATATTTAATTGAATTTGAAATGAGCTTTTACTGTTTTCGAAACAGTGGTCATTTGAACAAGGAATTTTATTTTCCTTTGTAATAGACATGACACAAACATATTGTTGTCCCTGGGGTCATGTAGGCGTTGTCCAATGTTGTGGCTGAATAGTCGGTGACTGTATTAATGTGTATGTATGTCAGAACTGATATAATAGCAGTGAAGGAATGGACAGGGAACAGGGGTTGCTTCGTAAATCAGTGAGGGGGTTGCACACCACCTGAACTGAACTCTTCCAGGGAAATTCGGTCACAAAGAGGCGTGCGTGTCTACTATGAAATATGTATCTTGTTTTAGTTATCACCATGTCCTTGCCGTGCCTTACTATTCCACCCCCTTTCTCTGTCTGTCTATTGAATATTTTATTTAAAGGCAACACAATGATTTATTCATCGAGAATGTGTATTCCAGTGCTCACAGCTTTTATACTACTCAAGGCTCGCTCCACTCGTGGATTATGTCCTCCCCTTCTTACGACGACGTTTCCGTTTTTCACTTTACATGTTTTTATACAACACTAAAACTGCCCCACATATTTAGTAATTTAACACAGTGGTTCACACCATTATAATATAATGGCATATTATATAAAATCAGGCATTTTTTATTGTCGATCATATTGACTTCTGGGTGGAATTTGACAACTAATATGTAAAATTGGGGATAATGTTGAAAGAAAATACTGTGCATAATTTCTACATTAATACTTTGGTTATTACAACGAACAATTTTCTTTCAACTTTCAAAAACTTTTTATACTAAAGCAATAAAATATAAACCGCGCAGTGCTCTACAATTGTCTGTAATTGACAACCTGTTTTTTTCACCCTATTCGCCGAGGATTGATTATTGTAAACATATGAAAATTATTTTTTTTAAATCAATGCTGTGTTATTTTAATGACTTTATTTGGATTTAAGCTGGATAATTCATTCCCCATTGATTTTTTTAAAGAATCATAGTAGAAATCATATTTTTCATTTCCTTAATAATATGTAGTCGTCCTTAAGAGACTAATGATGACTCTTCATTGCTCGGAAGAGAATCTAATAAAATATTGTGGATATTTTTAATTATTTTCATTTTAATATATTGTTTAAATGTAAGATCATTTTAAATATTGTTATAATGTAAGATCAAAATCAAATGGCTTCCAATTAACTATTGAAGAATATAATTACTTAATTTTTACCTCATTATTGTTACGTTTCATCAAATTATCCTATTTTTGTAAAAATTTTTGAGCCCATAAGGGATTTTTTTAAAATTATTTAAGTGAAGTAATTTATGTTGTGTGCTGTACTTCTTCAACATGAAAATATTTTAAGTGAATGCAAAACATGTGTTTCACTCAAAAATGAAATTGTTTTAGATTTTTTTAATACTTATGCATGGTTTGTTATTCTCTAACTATGTATCAGATTTTAATTGAAGGTCTTATTACATATAAGTTTTGATTGGTGAGACTAATTGAAATATCAGCTTGTTATTAAACGCAAGAGTCCATTATAGATAACCACAATACAACCCGATGCCTTCAAAAACAGAATATTTGCCATTTACATAAATACAACAACAGTGTTGAAATATGATACTCATAATTTGTTTACATGCATCAAAATTGCTGTTAATGGCTAACTTTAGCCACAATATGTATATTTCATAGATATCGCATGAGTGGCTAAATGCGTGTTTAGTTCTAGTGGATCAAGTGGCCAAAAACATCAGTTACCTGGCAAACATTATACTGTAAACATCTCTCTTCATATCTTCAGTTATATTTTACAGTAAAATGGGTAAAAGCATTGTTACTACATGTCATGTGGACTTAAACATACACTCAAATAAATCTAAGGTCAATTTTTACCGTTGAGTACTTCTTTAAGATGTTTAAAATATTATTGTGTTTTAATCACCAAAGTATTGTCACAACCACTCTCAGGGGTCACTAGAAATGTGTTGAGTGAGGGAGACACACTTATGCCTTTATCGAATAGGAGAGAAGAATGCAACAATATACAGGTTTACACGATTTACTTATGTGCAATGCGATATCTATGGTCTATATCTATATATAACCAGCGTTATAGCTCAGGGATAAGAAGCGTGGCTACAAATATTGTGGTCACGGGTTCAAATCCCACTCAAGTCAAGAATTTTTATATTGATTTGATTGGTTATTACGACTGGGAGATCGGGAATAATATTAATAAAATCCAAAGCGATCGTCTCCATCCAGGTTTACTCTGATTTCCTGTATTTTAAGGTAAATACTGATTATTAAGTCGGTGGCCTGTGTAACTAGTAATAGTTAAGATCACCGACAGACAATTAACATGTTGTTGTGTATAAAAAAAACCCTCTCAAAAAGACCCTTTCTAAAATAAAAGCTTCTCAGAGCGTAAATAAATAAATATTTAAAGATCTTGTGTGCCAAGTGCAATTTGTATAATGTGATTCAATCGTAATAGGTTGCGTGTTATTTTTTTGTGAAATTATTAGAAGATTAATTTAAGGTGTATTTGCACAAAACAGTAGTGATATTGTAGTAATATATATATAGTAGGCCTCTTTGTGTCGGGCATGTTCGAATGCACACAAATTGCAGTAATGGAAGTGAGGTGAACCCTTCACCAGTTTCGTGTTTCGCTTTGGCCTCCTAATTTAGGCTCTCTGTTCACAACAACATGATATTGAGGAAAATTTAAGCATCCACCATCACCGGCTATTATGTATTACCGCTTACCTCGACCAATCCGTCCATATGACTAATTACTACATAATATCAAACAAGAGGATTCGCCTAATAAGCGGATTACTACTGCCAAACATCCTATACATTATATCGAAGGTGGTATACTGCCAAATGCACTAAATCATATCTCATAGTTTTAAGATAATGGCGATTATGGTATAAATTTGAATAATTTACACTAAGAAATAGGGAAGGAACTAACTAACTAAACTTTTGATGATTAACATAATATATAACAATATATGGAGGGTATACTGCCAAAATGCACTAAGTCATATCTCATAGTTTTGAGATAATGGCGATTATGGTATATATTTGAATAATTTACACTAAGAAATAAGGAAGGAACTAAAGAATTAAATTTTTCATTTCAAACTACAATACACAATAATGTTTATTATATGCTATTAGGATATAAAAGCTATTATACTAGTAGGTTTTATTTGTTTAAGTTTCATTTTGATGATTAACATAATATATAACAATATATGGAGGGTATACTGCCAAAATGCACTAAGTCATATCATATAGTTTTGAGATAATGGAGAATTAATGAAAAAAAGTCTTAACAGAACTAAATAATTATGGTATACATTTGAATAATTTACAATGTGGTATAAGTCAATGATTTTTTTATCTTTCCAAATATTACACAATTATAAAAAATAACTCTATTCTAACTAACTTACTAACAGAAACTAAATTGTAAATTTGACTTAGTTATTTTTTTTTTCTCCCGAAATATTGATGATACGACTAAGTGGGTTTTGACAGTAGTCAAAGAAATAAATAACATATACAAATGCATCCCTAACTCAAAATCGTCAAAATATGACTTAGTGCATTTAGCAGTATACCCTCGATATATGTATGTATTATCACTAGGCCATTAATACATTATGATTTTTGATAGAATTCGTAGCTTTATTATGGGAGACATTTTCGATGAAGACAACAATCTTGTCTCAAAATATTAATTTAATATAGGTAACTATAACTTCATTATAATTTTTGTGGCATATATTTATCCATTCTGATAAATATTTCAATAATTGCACAGGCAAGTCTAGTTAAAACTAATTATATTAAAAAAAATGTATGGTAAAACAACCCTGCCAATTTTATAGTCAGCGTTGCACGATCAGTTCTTGTAAAACAAATCATTTTTTATGTAGTATTATTATATAAATAAAAATATTTTTTTTTATCGTGTGTTATTATAATATACACCAACATTACGTAATATTCGTGCACAATCATCACGAATTGATCATCACAACGATTTATTTGATGTCACATTTTCAATGCCACTGTTATTACGAGAATGGTGAATAATTTATTTTTTTAATAATATAAGAGTGTCAATTGAATGTTGAGCTGTATACTAAATATTATGTACAATAAGAATTTCCAGAGGAAGGAAAGCAGAAAGCTTTGTAACTAAAACGTGATACTTTTAAATATCTTGGAGTTTTGTACTTAAAGTCTTGCTTCCGCTTCGCGCAGTAAAAGTATTTATAAACTCTCTTGATTAACAGTCTTGTGCATTATTGCAGGTTTTGAAAGAATAACAGTTTTTAGTCATTAGTTGCGTATGTTTATAAATAATATATATTTACACGATGTTGTGTTGCCGATTTACATTTATATTCTCACCATTAAACAAGCCATTGTCAATTTACAGCATACTTCTTATGTTTGGCTTGAAAAAATTGAACATTTCATTCAAAATATAATATTTATGTACAATTTATAAATAACAAACTGCTAGAGAAGTATGTTACAAAGAAACGTATATAATGGAAGTATCGATACCTAACAATAATAATGTAAAGGTCAATGTTGTAAATAGTGTAAACATTGTAGTGAGAGTGAAGAGACGAACACCTTGACATGACTTTTTTCTTGTATTGAAAATCACACATCTTCAATGCCATCAACCAACATTCAAGTGGACCAAGATCATTGCAATATTATATTTATATACTGTGACGGGACTACGGTGTCAAAAGGTTACCAAAACCTTGGTTTAAAAGTAATAAATAACATAACTATACACTGTATCGAATATTTCTGTGAAATACTCATTTCGGATACGGATTGTTCTCATTTGATTATTATTTTTATTAGAAATAATAAGTCATCTCAAAGAAGGTTAAATTGTTTAATTAGGTCATTAAGTTGTAGGTAAGTGAAAAGTTTTATGTTATTTCATATGGGAAGTCCGATACTTGTTGGAGTTGGAGATTTTTGAAAAAATATTATGGATCTATTTATATATAAAGTCAAAATATAATAATATATAAAAATATTTAAAATTTAAATACAACAGCTTCGATACATATTTTTTGCTATTATTTTGAGAGTACAATTTGATTAACTTGATTAAAAAAACATCCATTAAGGAACGAAATAAATCGGATTGTTGATAGTGTTGACTTCTCGGTGAAATTCCATATAATTCAATGTGTGATATTCCAAATAACACATTTCATTAAAGAAATGCGTTGAATTTATTAAAAAAAATAGTTTCATATTTTTAGCTCATTAACAAAATAAACATAAAGTTGTACAAAAAAATATCAGTTATTTTCTCCATGTAGCGAAATTCAACTTAAAGCTTAATAATTTAAAATACAAGTATTAAATAAATAGGACTTTTCAATACGTTTTTATTATATTATATGTGATATATTTTTAATTAAAGGGGGGAAGCGAAAGATAAATAAAACATTGAATTTAACTAACACCAAATGCTTGAATAATTCTCTACCTATTTAGGGCTTATTACGTTTAAGAAAGAGTACCTAATGCTAAGTTATTTTAAATTATTCATCGGCAAATCTCACACATACGTAAACAATAGAAGCCTCTTTTTGTCGACAAACATTAGTCGGGTTTAGAGTTGCTAATTTACTATATGCGAAACCGCTCCGAAGGAAGAGTTTGAAAAGTCAAGCTTTGAGTTTTAGCAAAACCCGTATTGTGTAAACAGTGAATCTATATGGAAATCGTTTGACAAATTTTACCCCTCCTCGTATTGCCTGTTTGAATATCGGTACTTTAAAACAAACATTTTACCGCTAAGGGATGAATTGTTCGACATTGTACTTAGTACATATCAGCATTACATTGGGAATATAAGCTGTGGCTATAAAATTATTTTGGAAGATATAGGGAAGGGTTAAGGAAATTTTATATGAGATAAAGTTGTTGATCTTTCGTTTTGTAAAAAGTCAAACAAGTGGCATAGAGTAATTTTCATATAGAGCAAGTTAGAAATTGATTCAGTATGTAAATAGTTTTTACTTGATTTTTTATTTTTATTAGATTTGAAGTCTTAATATTGGTTTTATATATGATGTTTATGATTGGGATTATGTAGGTATATGTATTTTTTTATGCAAGAAATAATTATATCAAATAGTATTTATTCAGATATTAATCACTCTTTTATAGTATTTATTATATATTATTCACACTTTTATATGTTTGGATGTTAAAATATTAAGGTTTAAGAAATTTATTTAATTATGAAATTCCACAGAGACTACTCTCATCAAGTCTACACTATCAATAAATTAAAGGCTTATTTTTGTTTTAGGTCTAAGTGTGTGCTTTTGTTGAATTTTATTTAAATATATACGGTTTATTGTATATGATCAAAGTTTCCCAAATAAACTCTATAGACTCGAAGCTAATGCGTGACTTATCTAGTTTATTCTATATCCGTTAATTAAGAAGGTTACATTACATATTCAACATTAGAGTCTTTTAAGTTAATTGCGAGTGATTGGCTAATTGATTGGGAAATTATTATCATATTAGTTTGAGTGAATCGATGTTAGAAAAATTAATAATAAGAGGCAAGTAGAGTGGTGGACGACGTCATGTTTCTTGGCAGTCTCACAGGGGAAATCAGACCATATTGTTTCTCGGCATTCATCAAAACGTCGCACCGGAATGTGAAACCACCCTTATTCTCATCCACCTCTGTATTTAACCACCTCCCCTCCTATAAACACTTATACTTTATACAAAACTTAATGTCCTCACTTATTTTTATATTTATTAACTTTGTCTTCGGTTTGTAATTTTATTCTTCGATGATGCAAATTGTTAAATTTTATTATACAATTTCTTTATTAAATATAATTTACATACAATATAAGATTAGATGTTACAATATTAAGTTTATAGACTTAGTCTTTTGATTTTACTCCGTATTTATTTTAATACGGAGTACAATCAATTGATATTTCAAATAATTAATAAGTCATAACATAATTTATGGGGAGAAAAATACAAAAACCCGCTTGTAGAACTACTAATATATATATATATATATATATATATATATATATATATACTCTTATATATATATATATATATATATGATGTAAAATATAAATAAATTGATGATTACGTTGACTACTTAGTGGAATTACATAATTTAAAGAAATATGTTTGTAATTTCCACTTTAGTTTTATTAGAGTCTTTCGACTACTAACGTGTACCTAGTCATCTTCAGGGTTACTGAATATGTAAATATTTGTATATATATAGGTATTATATAATATTTTGAATAGTAATTATATATATATATAATATATATATATATATATATATATATATATATATATATATATATATATTCAAACATTTCAGTGGTAATATAAAGTTTCGCTTATTTGAAATATTATTGATTTTGTTAAAATTTTGTATTAAAGAGTTAGTGGAGAAGTTAACCATTTTGTTATAGTGTTTATTGCTTAAGTCAGTGATAAACTCCTCTACTGTTTTCATTTTGATAAAATTGTCAAATGATAATAAACAGCTCTTGGTAATTGTTATTTGTATATCATAGTATAACTTCGATGAAGATCTGTTAGTAAGTTAGGCGTGGTTAAGCTAAATCAAACGCATTCTGAATGTAACTGCAACTGATTTATGAGCCATTTCGTAACATTCCTTTGAACACACCGGCAACTATGTATTATCATAGCCCAATTAAATTATATATCATATGATTTAATTGGCTTACGCGTTTATAGCACCTCACTGAAATTCAGTTTGTATTAATAATAACAGTTTACACAGGTACGTGAAGATGATTCATCTTTAAATAGGTTTTGCGTATGTATCCTATAATATTATATACTACTAATTATAAATCACAATAATGTTTGTTTAAAAACAGTTAATTACTGTTTTGTTCACGTGTTCGTTATTTACTTATCGTATTAAAAGCCAAGATACTGTACAACCAATTTGTACAAACTAATGTTGTCAAATGTTAGCTTTTGTCATCAAACACTTGCTAGCTTTAATATATATCTCTCTTATAAGACGTATATTTATAACTATTTGTGACTAACATTAAACTATTTTTATGTGCTAATAAATGCAAAAGAAATAATAAAATAAGGAGATAAATTTTATTGGCTGTTAAAAGTGATATTTGTCTCTAATTATCTCAAATTCTTAAAATTTCTTCCCTGCTTCGAACACGTATCTCATAATAAATAATGGCTTTTTCAATAATTGTAATATATTTTTGCTTTTCCCATGTTCTTGAATTTTATATAAAAAATTTGTTGCTGTTAATTGCTACCATGTATAATAATGTCACTTTAAAAAAATCGGTTTTCATTTAATATTCACCCTATTTATTTTCAAATTTCACCTTTTTCATTTCAATTTCACTCCTTGATTTGAATTTCCATGGGGCTAATACTTTAGACACAAAAATTAATTATGTATGTATTTATTATTATTACATAAAATAGTGCCATTGTGAAATAGGGAAATGGTACGAGCTATTCATACAATTTTAAACTAAAATAATGATTTGAAACGTATATGGTTTATAATGTCGTATTAAAATGTGTATATGAATTGCTGAATCAATAAATCGTGCAAATAAAACGCGCACGTCTATCATGGTCACGATTTTGTCTCTCTTGTACAAAAACAAACAAGTAGTCGATGATTATAGGTACATAAAGATTATAATAATTACAATATGTATTTAGGATTATCTCTGCTCTGTAAACATTAACATCACGATATGATAGTAGCTATTGAATTCTTAGAATATATGTCTTGTTGATTCAATTGGTACCTACTGTGTGTATTTTAAAATTATTCATAATAATAAATTGGTATATTGAAACACCTCGTTACATAAATTACCTGAAGGAGGACTCGAATCTGTGTTTCATGGTATGAACCCATAATTATAATCGACAGTTAATTTCTTATTAACACACCTTAATTAATTCTTTTCAACAGGTTTATGTGTATCGCGGTTTTATATTGAAGATTCATTTTTTCTGGATTATTTAAAAAAATATTATATATTGAAATGTGATAGCAATCACTTTTTTTTATTTGGTTCAATCATACACAAATCGTTGGTAAATAAAATATCGTTAAAGCAGGATATAGAGACTAATAGTCATAGCGTTGTCATGAAAGTTTCAGTGGTTGAGTGCAGTGTTCGTATTAAGTGAAAAGATATGTCTGAAAGAAGAGTCGCCTTAAAGTTTAGAGTCGCCGAGATTAGAAAATGCATATAGTGTGCATATAAGTAAGTTTATAATATGGTTTTACTGTACAATATATCGATTCTGAACGATGTGGTTTGGCACACAATTGGCAGCTGTCCTGAACAGATGACGACCATCATCCCCTATCATCTACCAAATCAAAATAATACAGCCTTCTCCACTCTTTGACAGACAACATCATAAGGTTATTTCAAAACCAAACAAAAAGGTTATGGTAAAAATATAACTGCGATTGAGTAACAACCAGGAGGGAAAAACGAGTGCTTAAAATATTGACCAAATATTATATTCCTGTCGCTTATGTTTAAATCTATAAGGCCCAAGACATGACCTCATTTTAAAAGCGATTAATTTTTAATGGTGAAATTGTAAAACATAGTTAGATAGATGCATTTCGCAAATTTTATGGGAGAGCAAGTTTTTTTTCATCAAACATCAAAATATTCAGGATGATCTTGAACTAAGTGAAAATATTTTAGGGGTATTGGTAGGGTATTAAAAATAAAATATTAGTCCCAAAGTATTGAACAGGCACAATACACACGCCAATTCACTACAGCATACTGCACAGAAACAGCTTATTCCAAGATGATGACCCAAACTCGATTCCAAAAGCACGAAAGATTTTCTAATTGTTATTAAAAATAAATTCTTGACGTCTATGATAAGCACGAAAGGAATATTTAATAAAATTTATTAAAAATAAATATAAAGGCTGGACTTAAATTAACTGAGAATAATTTAGGGAATAATAGGGTTTATATATATAAAAAAAATATTACGTCTTTAACAGAAACAATACGCACAAGTCAATCACTATTCACTACTTCACAGAAACAACTGAATTCAAGATGTTGGCCCAAACTCGAATTCAAAAGTACTATTTATATTTTTAATAATTGTAGCCGCTTTGTGGCCCAGTGGTTAGTGTAACGGATTCGTGAGTGAAGACTCCCGGGTTCGATTCACGGCACCGGAGTCACTTGGTAGATCTAGCTTAGCAAACTAGATCTTAAGTACTCATTGCTGTGTGGTGGCCTGGGAAACCATCTCTACTATATTCTCCCGTAAAGGCCAAGGTGGCCTGGCCAACCCCTTATAAAGGGACTCCTGTCAATAGGGAAGGCGACACGGTATAGACAATTGTTAAAACTTTAATTAATAAAAAAAAATAAAAAATGTTGATACCCTACCTCCCCTTAAATATCTCTCTCAGTTAATAAGTCCACCCTGTATATAGATGTATTATTAATTTATCTTGAATTTGTATTGTTTTAAAAGCTTGTATTGAAATCGTGATGGATATTATTTGTTCGTTGATGTTTTTGCTTCAATAATCAGACTATTGTCTTTTTTGGATGTTTTTCTTTCGTCTGAATAATAAATCTTGAAAGCCGAAATACGTGTTGTGTAAAATATTGTGAATGGTGATAAAGAATAGGTGAGGGAAAGAAGGTGGCATTATTTTTCGGAGACGTAGCGTTGCTAAGTTGACAGGGTACATGTGGTGAAGAAGCCGAGAACAAAACTATTGTAGGGGGAAGAAGACACGCACGCCAAATACCATCCGGTAAATTTATAGCGAAGGTCATTATACCAAATATATCAAAATGTTACACTCGTATTCGACATCTGTCTCCGAATACTACAAAACATGTCAAAATAATCATTTCACCTGGCTCCACCTTCCCACACCTTGCCGCACATTTTTAGAATTACGCCCAATGAGCGAATCCGACACACTTGCCAATATCTTCAATTAAAAATTTGGATCATAAAAAAAGTTTGTATACGTTACAATGAAGGTCCCGCCCCAGTATTAAATTATACGTTTACAAATTTTTATGAGTCAGTTTGTTCGAATATCAAAAAGTAGCCGACATGAGTACTCGCGTATTTATGTCATAATTAAATTCCGTTGAAAAGGTAACACGGTGTTTTCCTTTTATTTATTCAACAACATATATGCCATAATATGAGATTTCTAAGCTTCCTTGAATTCTAAATATTACATACATATGTATGTATATAAAAAAATAATCCGCTGTTTTCATGAGATATGAATCTTCCCATTGAAAATTAGACCAGACAGCGTTAAAAGACGGACAGTAATTAAAAAAAAATAGTCACACAGTTAAAAGTATAATGGCTGTCTGGCATCAAATCAAACGTTGAAATTATAGTCTAGTATTCGTAAAATGTCACTGAATAGCCCTTTTGTCCTAATTCAAGACCGGGATACACGTTTTCTCTCCGCTTATTAATAGATTTATAGGTAAGAAAAATGTGTTGGGAGAATTTATGAAATTGATCATCCGAGAGTGGGTCATTTCCGCATCGGTAGAGTAGACATTTTATATAATTTGAAATAAATACACAAAGGTAGTTTATTTTGACCTGATAACGATATGTAGATAAATTATAAATATATTATAATTTTTTTATTTAATTTGATTTTTAAATTGTTCATATAATACAAAACATCTTATGAATTATACTTAGGCGTACAGAATATATAAATCTTGAGATATAAAATAATTAAAAATAAATAATATGAGAAAAATATTTATGTGACATTAGAGATACTTAATATTAAATAATGAAAAGTATGGGGGGAAAAAAGAAACATTTACAGTTATGCAGATTAATAAATACTAACAAAAATAGACTCTATATTAACAAAAACAATTAAAAAGTATTATGCTTAAAACTGAATAACAGATTGATTGGATAAAACCAAATTTAAATCGAGTGAATTATTTCTATGTTATTAAATTTCCTAATGACATCAATTTTGGAAGTTCATTGATAAAATGAACTTACGTTTCCTCGAATCATATTTGATTTTATTTACATTACTTATGATTGGGTTAGTCGGAAAGTTAGTCATTTTATTGTAATATTTATTAATCAAATCTGCGATATTTGCTTTGATCATTTTTAACTTTATGTTTCGTGGATTTCGTTGAGATATGTGCCAGTTTCAAGATCTAAGGCCATCTTAAGGCACTTGTTTTGTATGAGTTGAATTTTATCTATATGAGATTTTTCCACAGTAGACCAAGCTGGCCATATAACAGAATCGGTCTGATATAAATTCTAAAGTTTTCGTTGAATTAATGTCTTAAAATAATCAAAGCTGTATATAAAGGTCTCACAAGGAGGATGATAAAAAATATCTACTCCTGCCATATTGCTTATATTAGTTTTTTTTTATTCTTTAATCTATACAAATTATTTTTGTTAGCCTCCTCTGGAAAGTATATCAATGTTCTGATAGTGGTTTTCCTTTCGCTTACCCATATAAATCTACAAGTGGGTTTTTGTATTTTTTCCCATAAATTCGGTTATGACTTATTAATTACATTAATTACCAATTGATTGTACTCCGTATTAAAATAAGTAAAAGACTGAATATTGTAACATCTAATCTTATATTTAATAAAGAAATTGTATAATAAATTTAAAAATGTTTCAAATTTTTTAATATGTATTATCAAAATATTGAATTGACACATTGATGATAAATGATAGATTTTTTCGTACTATTCCACATTTTTTTTAAATAAAATAGTCAATAATTTTTTTAGTCGATAATGAGAATGTGTTAATTACAATTTGTTTCAGTGATGTAATCATTTTTTTCCAACATTTTGGTGTTTATTGGCATGTTGATGGTGCGCGAAGGTTTATCGGCTAAATCTCTGTTATACTCCTCATTAAAACAGCTGGCAACCATTTTGTCTGAACACTCGCTCGTAAAATCTACTTATAAAAATAATATACACGGGAAAAAAACAAGCTTTGGTTTTATTTGAACAGTAACGTTTTCATTATTGATGTCTCAAATAATTAGTGTGTCGGTTGGGCACTTATAGGTTGACTCGCTTCGATTTGAGCTGTCGGCAACAAAGTTATGTGTCGGTAATGACATTACTCTGAAATGATTGAACGTCAGTTACACGAGGGAGGGCGGTGGGTGGTTGCAAACTCTTCGATGTGGAGCACAGTAAGATCTAAACTAAATTTCCAGTCGTCCTTATCTGGTATCGCAAACTTGTCGACGGTCTCAAACACCCTGCGAGATAGTGGCAACTTGAAGACGGTGTTAGGCGGGTGCCCGTATTAATACTGCTTTTCATTCTTGTTTAAGGGTGAGGGTTGAAGTCCTTTTAGCGACAAATTGTCGACAATTGGTCACCGCCACAGCCTCACTATGTCATTCGCCATACAAATAACCTTTACTCATCAGGGTGTGGTCGACGCTAATTTTACCATTCGATATATCATATGTCATCGCTATTGTAAGAAGATGAATTTTCTCTCATCACAATATCTCGATAGACACTTACTAGTAATGACAATATATTATTATTTTTATACGTACAATATATTAAAAGAAGATCCATATACACATGAATATACAACATGTCTTGATCTTAAAATAATTAAATATAAGGAATGGTACATTAAATGTAACACAACCACACCTTCTATAGATAAAAGTTCATTGATCAGTAGTGATTGTCGCTTTTGTATTGTGTATCTCTAATTTAAAAGAATATACAAAATGCCTTTTATTCAACTTAAAATAATTAAATGTAAGGAATGGTACATTCAATGTAACACGACCACACCTTCATTAATGGTCCAAGTCGGCTAGTTAAATATTTCAATTTTTAATTATTATTTTAAAAAGTTTGAGAATCTTGCGTTTTTACTTATTAGGTGATTGACCGCCTGATTTGGATTTAATTATAAGCATACGTCATAGAATTCATGTAACAACAATAGTACGTAAACAAGAACATAACCTCAAACGGCACACACGGTCAGCAACATGAAACATTATGACAACATAGTGTTTACAATTAGTTGTTGTTGATGCGAATATGGTCAGTGACCTTAGGACTAATGACAACATTATGTTGTCATACTTGTTATTGTTATTCATCACAAATACGTATTTGAACATGACCTTGAAAATGAATTTTGTTTTTGTTATTCTATAATGAAATCGTATACTCACTCATTATTATAAAAGAAAGATTCTCAAACTGTCATAATAAATTACATTATTATTATCAATTTATACGAAAAAAATCTTAGGCCCCTTTTAGTATATTTTTTTAATGAGATATTGGAATTACACTTTAATTTCTTTGAAGTTCAACCTAAGACAGGTTGTATAGGTTTAATATTATTTGAAATACTGCCATTTATATATAAGAGAGCCTCAATAGTTAATATATAAAAGAACCACTTATTGTTAAAGAGTATATTAGTTTAACTAATTAGTGAAGAATTGTTAAATGTTAATTTACAAAAAGTAAAAACAAACCATAAGCTCTGTTTTGTTACTCATATAATATATTAGTTGTGTACATATTTTTTACTCACAAAGACACAATAATTGAACTTACATTTAGTATGATTTTTTACAAACCTATATGTTGTTTTTTTTTAAAATAATATTTTGTTTCTTTTTTAACATGTCTTCTTCTGATGCATTTTATTTGAAGTTTACTAGCTGGGTCTAGAAGAAGGGCCCCAGACAAATAAACTTTTATTTTTTAATAATATATCTGATGGTTTAGTCAGGGTTTGTATGGAATTGTATAGTGCCTTAAATATTTCACCGTTTAAGACAAACGTCGGTGAATCCATTATATTTATAATCAATATGATGTAAGAGATAAAGTATTTTGAAATATGATTTATATAAAAGCAAACGTATTATTTAAAGATATAAGATTTCTCCCTAGAACATTAGATCATGAATAATTAAAGATGTAGTTTGCTAAAATTCAACATAAATACAGTTTTCATTATAGACGTACTGATATTTTTAAATAAAAAAACGATTCTTGTTAGTGCAGTGCTTTATATTCAAAATAAGTAAAAGTGATGGCTCTAATTAAATAGTTTTTCACTATGTATGTAGTTCATAATATTGATAAATGAACTATAAAAGTTTTTGAATAGCAGCCAAGATCACGATATTAAAGTGTGGGCGTAACGAAAGCCAGAAGTCTTACATGTTACATAGTGGGACTTAAATGAAGATTTCATTGTTAAATATATTATTTTTATCGATAAAAATATATCAATGGTAAATGGGAAACGTGGGAATATAGTCAAGGGGCTCAATTAGCGATTTCTCCAGCTGCACCCATTTGTGTGTTTTATATGTTCCAGTGTTTCTGTGCATTCATTAAAACCAAACCTATCAATGGAATTCATTTATTTTAGCATGACCCCGATATATGGTTCTATTCATACACAGCTGCCTTTATAAATTTTAATAAAAATAATTGAAGAGCTTAGTCGATATGTTTTTTATTGTTTTTAATTAATTTACCCAAGTCGCTGTCGGTGAATTATTAAGCCCGTCACCTATTTACATATGCAGATAATATTCAGACTTTTCTAAGTTTCTATTTTTAATTATTAACGTCGGTTTGTAAGCACAATATGACGCCATCGACAATCACGATGTCCTCATTTATGGCGATGACTCATTCAAACGTTTACCTAATATACATATGTATTAAATTTTAAGCTTTTGGTGGTTAACAATGAAACTCTTACATAGAATGAAGTGTGAATTGACACAATATAAAAATAAATTCTTGTATAATTGGTTGTTGATGTTGGATTTTATTTTGATCTCTCCAAGTTATGTCAACATCAAAAGATGACTGTCACAAATCAACACACATAATTAATATGATTTTTAGGAGAAAAAAAGCATAGTCAAACTGAAAGTTTATTTTAAAATATAAAAGCATTTTTCGTATTTTTTGACATTAGCTGGGAAAAATTAAGAACCTCGTAATTGGATACCTGTCTCAAAACACGTTGCAAAGAGTAAGGGGCAATTTTAATTTAAAAGCAGCAGAAGGAAAGACGAAATAGAGACAGGGAAAATTACGTTTCTTATTCATTATTAAATTATAATTTTTATTCTAAGAACATAAATATTTAAAGACTATGCGGTTTTGCTTATTTTTTGAAAAACTCTCGCTATTCCTCAGCAAGGAGCAGATGTATCTTCTAAAAGACAACTTAATTACTTGAAAGGTTTCTGGCTCTCCTTTTACCTTAAAATTGTGAACTCTTTGAGGTTTTCCTCCGAGGAAAACGGTAAATAGGAACATTATAAAAACCCTTCTTATTTTCCCGGCGTCCGCATCTATTGGACTTTAAATAAATGCGATGTCAAGAAATGCATTTTTCATTTTAATCTAATTACAATGTATTTTCATAGTAAATGTTGTCTTATTTATCCACATAGTGTGAGCTGAGATGAAATTTAACAATCTACCAAATGTACATAAGCGCCAAGTCATCTCCGACAGCTTTTTTGTAATTAAAGTGTCACGAATTCTATTTTTATTTTACATAATTATTCTTAGAACACAAAACCAGACGGTTAGTTAGTTACCTACTCTTATTTATTGTATAAATATTTTAGTTTTTTTCTGTATTTTTTCGTAGTTTTTACAATATATTTTATTATGTGGACGCGTATAAGGCACAAAAATGAATAAAGTTTATCATAATAATAGTTTTTAATTATTTGTATTTTTCATCCTTAAACATTAAAGTTATCTTTCAGAGATCTTTCCATATTTTATTCAAAATAAAAATAGTCGTCGCTAACACGATACCCAAACTGTGTTATAATTGAATATTTGTTTAAATAATTAATTAAAAATATTTTGACAAGATTCAAATTATAATCGAATCAATGTAATAGCTTAAGGGATAAGGCGCGTGACTAAAAATACTGTCGCCATGGGTTAAAATCGACTCAGTAAGAAAAAAAAGATCGGGAATAATTCTAATAAAATACTGATCGGTGGTCTTGATCCAAGTTAACTCTGATTTACTGGATTGTTAGGTAAATACTGAGGCGATTATAAAAACGTGCAAGGTCGCTCTGTCGGTAACCCAAGTTATAAATTAAATGGTAATACTTAAGATACCCGACAGACAATGAATTAACACGTTGTTTTTTTTATAAAAAAAAACCTTCTCAAAAAACCCCTCAGGGCGTATGGAAACATCTTCAGATTTTCAGTTTCCATACAAGCTTTACAAACTTCAATTACATCAAAGCACTATCCCGTATTTTTATATGTTGTGTAGAGTTGTGTCTGAGCAATTTGTGTAATTAAATAGAATAGCTGTATGTGTAGATATAGATATGTAGATATTGCTGTCGACAAAGTTGTCGATACATACATACATATACATATATATATATAAATTTATAAGGGCGCGTGTATTCAATATAGACGATGTGTAGGGTGATAAGAAGCGCGTTTTACGGCATCCGAACACCATCTCTCCCTGTACTTCTAAACATCCCCCCAGTATTCAAGCCCTTAGGGGTGTCTACTTTATTTTTAGCCCAACTCGTACCTTCCAAACATAGACCAGACAAACTAAAAATAACTTAATTATTTGTTATTATAATATAAATCATTTTGAAATATTAAATTGATCCGTCAGTATATGAATTAATGAAATGTTTTATTGGAGACGGTACAGCCCTCGGTCGTAAAGAGGGGTCTCCCTTTCAGTTATCTGGTCGTGGTGTCTCCGTGATGATCCTCACACTGAAGGGTATTTATTCATTTAGGTTACTCCGTGTCGTATCAGAACACACCAGCCATACCCATATTCGACAATGGTCCTTATGACACTTCTTGCCACACTCAGCTTCTTTTCAAACAAAGGACAATTTTCACCATCGTATGGGAAAACCATTAAATCTGTTGAGTGAACATATTTTCCCTTAGTGCGTTGCCGGACAGAAAATATAATAATTAAACAACTGACGTTGTTACAAGATAAGCACACTATTATACAATGTGTTATTTTTTATTCAATACTCTTAATTTTTTTGAATTAGCATTGAGTCTTGAATTAAGTAAAACATCAATATAATTTAATTTGTATTTTTTTTTCTGTTCTGTGTCTTTTCTAAAATACTGACAAATGTCCATCATTGCCGAACCGCATTAAGTTTTTCCTGTAATGGCAAGGTGATGATGGTTCGTGGTTTACTATTATGATTGATTGTATATTGGATAAATAAATATAAATACATAAATAATTATATCATACTGCAGGACCACTAGAGCATTACGGGGGATCCCAAGTCGCAGTGATGATAGTGCAGCACTCGTCAGTTGGAACAGGAACTCGTTGGTTGTCAGAAGAACTAATACTCAATAAATACATAAAACTCAATCAAACAATAACAATAAATTTAAAAAAGACGAAAAACATAAAAAGATGGAACAATGTAAAAAAAGGTTTTAGTAAGAAAAAAATTTGTGCACGCTATATAAATTTATATTTTTTTTTACTTTCTATTACATGTATTTTATTTGTATGAATTTTGAAGTATAAACGAGCAGTTTAACCATTTGAGTTAAACAAAATTATATAATAACCAGACCTAGTCCAAGTGGTTGTAATTAAGTGCTTTGACGTATTAGAGCTCTGCAACGATTTCATTTATAATATTATTTGTTTATTGTATTATTTTATTTAAACTCTCTCATATTTACAAAAAACATTATATTATGGACATCTAAACGTATCACATATTATTATATTTATTGGAAGAACAAAAAATAAAAGTTGAATGCAAATTCCAAAAATCGTAAATTTATTATGTTAGAAGATTGTTCTATTAATATACGAAAATTAAAATAGAATAATACATTTTACAGAATAATAAAGCAATATGTATAATAAAAATGTTAACAGTATAGTGCCCTACATTTGTCAGCAATTGAAAACTTGTTTTTTCACCCTCTTGGCCGAGGTTTATTGTTGGTAGTTATGCATTTGACATTTTTTTAGAATAGAATGTGATTTCGAGTTCGTTTTCTATGAAATCATATTATATTTTCTGTACAATCGTTTCCGCTTATAAGAATGCCTGACAACTGGATGTATATGTTCCAACTGACGAGTGCTGCACTATCATCACGGCGACTTGGGATCCCCCGTAATGCTCTAGTGGTACTGCAGTATGATGTAGTAAAATAAATTTAAAAAAAATGAAGATGATGGACCAAGTTGAGCCTCTGTCAAACTCAACTGCTTGGTCCGCCATCTTGATATTTATCATCCACTGTAATATCAATGGTGTCGGATAAATATGAAATTTCGTACGTTGTAAATATGTTTTATTTTGAATGAAAATAGCGTCCGCACGTGTAAATTTTCGGCGGAGTGTGATGTTTATGATTGTTATATTTAAATAGTGGTGTGTTAAGGTGTCACCCTGTATAGAATGACACCGCCCACCCATCCACACATAGACAGAGGTAAGTGTCGTAGTAATAGCCGTAGTATACACGAAACACACAGGCGCAGATGGTTGCCGCACCACGTGGCTCAACACTCTGAAGCAAGCAACACGCACGGAATTATTTTGGTTATTCCGGTGTTAGTGCCGAACGAGTCGACAGACTTTATATATCATCTCCACTTTACTATACTTCCACTCAAGTGATTGTGAACCAGTTACCTACTGTTGTTACCGTGTATCCACAAGACAATCATGCCGGACACGTGAAACTGGTGAGGAAAACTATATTCGCATCTGCATGTAAACAAACTCTTCATTGGCTGTTAATCTTAAAAAAGAACACGCTATTGATCTTTGTCGGCATCCGTGTTGAGTCACAACAAATAAATCTGATTAAATCGGAGATGAATGAGTGGTCTAAAAATACGTTATAAGCGTGTGGGGTTGTGTTTTGTCACGTATTTAACGATGCACTAACAAAACACTAATAAAAACAATTCTCAATGCACTTCAACTTAACAACCAAAAAACATTTTCGAAAGGAAACATTAAGAAAACAATAATTCAGTCAATACAGTATTTTATAATTTTTCATATATTTTTTAACATCACAACCATCAATAATAATAATACACGACAAAGAAATCGTATGATTGATTTTTAAATATTTTACTCGTCTTGCTGATAATATTAGATACAAGGTTATTTTCACTTGAAATTTTCAGTAATTATAAGCGTATTCTTATCGGGTATTATTTTATAACATATAATTTTTTTTTATGAAATATAATGATGTTTACATACTATATATACATCGTGCTCATATATTTAATTTGAATTTCATAAAAAAATCAATAAAAGTATTAGAGAGTGATATGACAGGTATTTATATCGCAAACAAATTACGTGTTTCTTTAGAAGCGTTTATCAATTGGAAATTTTTACGTAGAGCATCACCAATATTTGTTTGATAATTTAATTGTAAATGAATATTAACAGCTGTTTGTTTATTTTATTTATCAATAATTTAAGCCTGACATGATGTGATGTCATTAATCCGCCAGTGAGATAAAAAATATCGCCGAATCGATGTAAAGGAGTGCGGATTAAGTGAGCTCTTTAAGATTGATAAGTGTCACCGTCTTCCGCGATCAAATTAAATATATATATTTAGATATTATCATGGTGATTAATCGACATGTAATAATATAATTAATATTAGTAACTTATTGTGTAGAATGCAATACTGTGCAGTAGTCATGTGGTAGCGACACGACGCGTTCCACACTTGACACTTGAATTCAACTTGATAAACGTCAATTAGACGAGCACACAAACTACTATCACTACTAGTATTATACAATAGTATCAGGTCATACTGTGTTGACCTTATTAACTATAAAAATTATCCTGTTAACTTAGAAATTGCTAGGTTTATATTGGTTTATTGAAAGAAATACCATTTACTTTTTTTTTACAATGTGTATCTATTTTAGAGCAAGACTCATAATTCATATCAATATTGAGATAAAGGTAAAGGCGATCTTATTAAATGTGAACGATTGTGATTGGTAATATAATTATATTTATTGCAGTGGGATCAATCTCCGTCATTCGAAGTATTCTGAACGCCATTTTATTGTCTTCTTATTCTCATACAAATATGTATAATAAATGAACCAGAGAAAGACGTGGGTGATGCTCTAGATATCAAAAGTAGATGCATAACAATATTTAAAAAAAAATCTTTAATATAATATAATATCGTGGGCGGATATTTTACAAACTGGTGATTTTTATTATATTTTACAATTTCTATATTATGCACAAGTTTTTACAATGATTCATAGAACAATACATCTTTGGAAATAGACTTAGGTGTATAGAGTGTATAAATCTTTTTACCTATAACCAATATGAGAATGTTTTATTTAAATTTAACATGAATTATTATTAGTAGTAGTTAGTATAGTTAGTAGTAGTTAGTATTAAATTATGGAAAGAATGGAAAAAAAATAAAAATCCATTTACAAATATGAAGACTAATCAATAATAACAACAATAAAAGCAATATTAACAAAACAATTACAAAATATAACGCTTAAAAACTAAATAACAGTTTGTTTGGGTAAAACCAAATTTGAGTTGAGTGGATTATTATAACTTTACAGTTTTTTATTTTTTTTAAATAATATTAGTTTTGGAAGTCCATTGGATAGGTTTTAAAAATACCAAATATAAAATAGACAAGTCGTTCGTTCCTTTAATATTAAGGTCATTTAATATTAATGTATAACGTGAATTTTTTTTCCATGAAAATTGATGACATTTACCTATGTATATAGAAATTTGACAGGAAAATGTTTTTATAAATTCGATGTTTTATTTTAAAATGCTCACCGAACCGTTTAACTCTGTGTTGAGCGCTTCTAATCCCCCGTGAAAAATAGTCTTCAGACTGCTGAGGGTATTCGTTTAAAATAAAATGTTAATAGAATAAAAACTAATAGTGGGCGTGCGTTTAGCTCGTTAATTTTCCTGGTTAAATTAGCAACACCGTATCTTATCATCAACCTTCGACTGGCCATAAAATGGGATTATAATGTTTATCGCGTAGGTATTTGAATAATATTTTTCAGTGAGGTAGTGCACCCGACTTGAGAGTTGAGAACAATAAGGAGTGTAGCCCGAAGGTATGCCGATACGGTTAATGAAACGCATTGTTGTCAGCGCAGAGTGTGCATCTCAGTTCATAAACAGTGGAGCTAGATAGAATAGTGATGATGGTGGTTGTGATGAAAGAAACTTTTTGATTTGAATAGGCCACGTCGATTAGTGCAGTGCTTAGTGCAGCGTCATGACGGCGGGCGTCGCGGCGCTTCCTTCTCGCTCAACATCCGGAGCTCGCCATTATAAATCACACCAACGTTGCTTCCCGCTTTCTACCCTACTGATAAACGATTCAATGAAGTCTCTCTCGGTCGTCTTTTCACTATAATAATCACTTTACAGCCTACTCCCTATATTATTGCATTATCACACCGCCACCATCTCATCCAACATTGATATTATGAGGAACACCGTGTTTATCACACAATTGTATTATATCCACCACCGTGTATAAAGCCATAGGAAACATGAACACATCATAATCAAATTATTCCTAAAATAGGATCCCTGAAAGTTTTACGTGATTACAAATTTACAAGCACAATTAAATAAATTAAACTCCTTTCTTTCTGTTCTTTAAGGATGCAGTATTATTCGTCAATTTAGACGTATTTTTTCCTTTATATACATACGAGTATACTATTTTATGTTTCAACTGACTAGTGCTGCACTATCATCACTGTGACTTGGGATCCCCCGTAATGCTCTAGAGGTACTGCAGTATGATATAATAATATATGTATTTATACCATGTGCACCCGTAAGTTGGGGTTCGCTTGCCCTCCCCCACATTGAAAATTTAAAAAAAATTGACAAAAACAATCTTTTTTTTTAAATTTTCTATGGGCGCCCAGTACATTACTGATGCGTTTACTCTTGTTTTTTATGTTTGTAGAGAAAACGTCAAATCTTAAACATACCCAAAGGCGAGAAAAATTATTAACAGCTGTAATTATTTACAGAACAAAATTATATTAAAAATATTATCGCCATTTTTTTGAGGGAAGGTAATTAGTTAGCATGCATGAATTTAACATTTGCTCTACAATCATAAGAAGTTGTCTATATATTATAATTTTTCATGCGTGTTAAATATATGATATTTTTTGGGAGAGCTGGCCATGTGAGTTAAAAAATAATAGTCACACTTGTAAAAAGCTCGTTAAACAGTGCAAGTTGGCGTTGTGAGTTAGCTACTGGCACAGTATGATGCAAGTACTATATGGGAATAGGCCAGTAGCTCGCATGCGAGTTATTATATACGTTTTCACTCGCCAGGCTATAACTCGCAAGGTAAACTCCCACATTGTTATATTAGAAAACATGATTTTCGCTTGCAGTAATAGGGTCGAATCGAGATAAGAAACATTATATAATTCTTTCCACTTAATACGTTTATGATCAAATACAGTCCTAGTATATCTATTACTTATGTAAAATATTGGTTGCTTTTAATATTAATAATCATAAAATATATTAGTACTTACTTAATTTAATTGGTCAAAATGTTGCAAATAAGTATGTCGGAATATAGTCTAATATTTGTTAGCAGCTCATTTATCATGAGATTACGAGCAGTACTCTCAGCCAAGTCTAAATTTGAGATTGCAATGAAAACAATGCATAAGTGTGACATTTCTAATATAATACCAGACTGTCGTAAATGTTCATACCTACTAAAAATCACACCTAACCCCAATTGTGTTATTTCTAAAGTCTTCAGTTTGAAACGACATTGTGACACGTATTTTTGTCAGAAACGTTGTCTTCGTATGAATCAATCAATCACCTGTTGCTTTTCAGGACATTTAAAAAAAATACTAACACGTCCGCATTTTTACGCAATTGGGATATTTGTCAGGGAAATCTTATACGTATTAAGAGGATGAATGATTTAAGATTTTTTTCAAATGCATTGTCATTTGGTGATTAATCTTAATGTCGAGGAAATATGTTTCAGTCTCTGACAAGTAGCTCAAAACGTAAGATTTTTTTATATTACGGCCTGCTTTTAGTCCAAGAACCAATTCGTGGTGACAACTTTGTTAGTTTTTCCCCATGGCAATCTGTTGCGGGAACTTGAGCGGACATTGTCCATAAATCATAGAGAAAGGTGTCGCAACATTACGATCCATTCATGTTATATATTTTTTTATGTACATATTTCTGTACAAGTGGTGGTAACATTTGAAGAACATGCTCCTGGAAAATCACATTTTTCATACTAACATGACAGACGGACGCCAACCTGACATTTTATTGTTTTCTTAAAAAGACGATGGATGAGACTCTGGTAAGCATATCATTCTAGTCGAATAAATAATTAAATTATTCATGTTAATTTACAAAAAAATAATGGATTATATATTATTTATTTATTTATTTTATTTTACGCCCCAAAGAGCATTTTATGAGAGGGTTTTTTATACACAACAAAGTGTTAATTTTCGGTCGGTGTTCTTAACTATTACTAGTTACACAGGTCACCGACTTCCACTTATTAACAGGCGTAGTCAGCTGTCACCCAAGAATAAGCTACTTCTTTATAAATCAATTATCAGACCGATTCTCTTGTATGGATGCCCAGCTTGGTCTACTGCGGCAAAAAGTCATATTAATAAAATTCAAATTGTCCAAAACAAGTGTCTTAAGATGGCCTTAGATCTTGAACCTGGCACATTTCTTAAAGAAGTCCACGAGGATATTAAGTTAAAAATGATCAAAGCAAATATCGCAGATTTGAGTAAAAAACATTACATTAAAATGACTAACTTCCCGACTAACCCAATCATAAGACATGTAAATAAAACCAAATATGTCTCGAGGAAACGTAAGTTCATTTTACCAATGAACTTCCAAAACTGATATTATTTTTAAAAAATATAATAAAATTTCCAATAATCCACTCAACTCAAATTTGGTTTTACCCAAACAAATTGTTATTTAGTTTTTAAGCATTATATATTTTGTAACTGTTTTATTAATATTGCTTTTATCGTTGTTATTATTTATTAATCTTCAAATTTGTAAATGGGTTTTTATTTTTTTTCCCCATTCTTTCTATAATTAAATACTATTACTCATGTCAAATTTAAATAAAACATTCTCATGTTAGTTATAGGTAAAAAGATGTAAACACTCTGTACACCTAAGTCTATTTCCAAAGATGTATTGTTCTATCAATCAATGTAAAAACTTATGTTAATAAAGAAATTGTAATAATAATAAAAGGTCACCGACTTAATAATTGTCTCTGTATTAACCTTAAAATCCAAGAAAAAGCAATAGTAGCAAACCTGGATCAAGACGATCGATCGGGATTTTATTAATATTATTACCGATCTCCCAGTCGTAATAACCGACCAAATCAATTTAATTTTTTTTTGACCTGTGCCGGATTTGAACCCATGACCACAGTTGCAGCCACGTGTTTTATCCCCTGGGCTATTACGCTGGTAATGTTATATTATGTGGGTTATATGACAAAAAATCTTTGAACCTCCCGAGCAAATATCGTTCCCACCCAATTGTTTAACTTACGTAGGTAATTAAGAATGGAACAGTGGTCAGTTTGTTGCAAATACATTTTTTATTTTTCATGAAAGGGAGCCTTGAAACAAGTAATATGTTACGCGTTAAGAGTTCTTTCATCCGCTAATAACGGATGTCAATGTCAATGAACTAATTAAGCATCTTGAAAACAAACTGACGTACGTTTTCGAGATATTCTACAAACGTATCTATTGCCTCACAACCCATATCAAATATTTTTCAAAGCGGCAAATACGTTTAAAAATACGAGTTGACAAATTATATTTTTAGTCTCGGCTATTTGTGAAGTTGTGTTAAAATACTTTTTTTTTATTAGAGAGTGTGGTTATATTAGTCTCCCGTCAGCTGTGGCCGACCCCCGCAGTTATATCTTTGGCGACATATGCGACTTCCCCTATTCCCAACCCCCTTACACATTCACTTAAACGCTTCGCATTAGTTTCTCACCCCCCAGCCCGGCCTACTGGCTTCAAAATTTAACAAGAATTTCAAACTCTCCGGTGAAAATTTGCCAGCTTCATTATGCACTAATCGATCTTATTATACAGTTCAGCTCGAAGTTATTATTAAACGACACGGTTGTATAATTTTATATATCCTTTCAATTGACCAGGTAAGATAGACGGAATTACGACTTTGACCCATTTCACAAAAAGTGTAATGATCTATCCGACGATATTGGCTATCTTCCAAACGATGCCGTGATGTTAGTGAACTAGTTGTCCACTGAATAAAGACCGACCTGTGGTATCATTAAAGTCGAACATTCGCGTCTTAAATCATATCAATTTATCGGGATTAGTTTCATTTATAGGCGGATGTGATACACCTACCACTGAAATTATTTTTATAATGATTCTAATTAATTAATATCTAGAGCAGACTTTTACACAATATTGGCGAAGATCATAATGGATAAAGTAATTTCCGTCCAATCACTAAAGTTAAAACTTTGTAACATTTATTTATTTAATATTTTTTAGGAGACAGAACATTGCGTTAGTTTTTATATATCGAATTTACCTGTCCAGGTACACAGGCTACCGAAAAGGCGGCCCGACTATATAATTACCTCATTGTTTACATTACAATCCAGGAAATCAGACTAAACCTGGAGGGAAGAAAATCGATCTGTTTAATAATTTTTTAGGTTCCAGTGGGTTTTGAAACCATGACCACAGCATTTGTAGTAATATTAAAAATTTGAGTTATAATTCCAGTCTTGTTGAATTCATAGTCTTCTTTTCGTAAAAGAGTTTTTACAAATGTAATTTAGTAGTATTTAATATCATGGTGGGTTTGTTAGTCGTATTAGAGCTGATAGTATTGGTGCGTATACTAATAGAGCTAGCAGACTAGAGCTTGGTAGTATTGGTATATACCAGCTCTATTCGTATACGCACCGCACGCACACTTAACAGTTGTCGTTTGTTAAGTTTTATATTTAAATTGTTATAAAAATATAATAATGAATATTTACTTTTAGGGAAATAACAATGAGCATATTATATACACATATAGAGATGTCAATAATACTTGTAAAGACGTGAAAACCCTAGCAAGCACAGATGAGGCCAGGAATAACAGACAGGCATCCAAGGTTCTGGTTCTACCCCCTCGCCGCCTCGCTAGTGCAAATTCTATTGTGTGTTCGTAACCGGCCATATTCGAATGTACGATGTAATATTGCATGGCGCTTCTATAGATAAATGTTCATTGGGGAATAATGGGGCGATCTATTCTTGAATGAACTCGTGTGGCTTGTCAATCTTCAAATAATTAAAGTTTTTCACGCAACCAAAGTTGAAATTGGGTCTCTATAAGTATTCTTTGTCTGGTAAAGTTTTATTGTAGGCGTGATGGAAAAAAACTTGTCGAAAATTTATAATAAACATTTTGAGGAGTGGAGATTGTCGGAAGGTGGAAGGAGTGAGAAATTGACAAGCATCATACTTCTCATTCCATCGTCAGACAGACATGGAGACGCACACTTATTATTTACGAATCGTTAGTCTGAATCCTGAGGGAACTTGCATTTCCTCTTTGACATAAAATAATACGCTTTGCACTAAATATTTTACACCTGTTCAAATATGAATAGTGAAGAATCTAGATATGCGTATACACGACTAACCGCGTGCATTCAATACATACATCATCAGCGAAATGTGTATTTTTTTTCACAATAAAATTTAATGTATTCAAGAGACAGGTAGACGTTTTAAAATATAATCTTCGAGCGGTGTCGCAAAAAAAATGTGCAGAGTGACCGTGGAAAGGTTTGACCTAGTCAATGACAACAAACCATCGACCTTTCTGGGCTCATGGCCATTTTTTGTCCCGCAAGAGGCCCCATTTTGCCAGTGGCCCCCATGTCTGTTTCATTTTGAACTTTATTCAATTATCGTATTACTAATAAACCGTGCTTCTCCGCGCAACTTCCAAAGGTGATCGTAAATATTAGACGGTCAATTTGTTTTTTTGATTATCACCGATGACGTTATTCTCTAAAGCCAGTTTTTTACCAATGCCGAGAGCCAACCGTACGTATAATAATACAACACATTCATGAAAACATATTTTATTATTTGAAAAAGTATGCAGTGGTGATATTTCTTATCGCGCTATGTATGTTAAGTTACATGAAGTATTATTTGCATATGTATTTTTTGTAAGTTATTCGTGAAATTTATGAGCAAATAATTTTTAATCTATTTTTCCCCCCGAAAATACTGTAAAATAACCAAAAGAATGATTAATATATTCATAACCAGCTTACATTTGTAGGTATACATATATGTTTTACAATGTGTTTGAATAATCTTATGAATTAGACTTAAGTGTATAGAGTATATGTTTTTTTCTCATAACCAACACAAGAATTTTTATATTGTTATTTGATATGAGAAAGATATTAAATAATAAGTACAGATGGATATATACCAATGAGTTTATATATATATAGATGTTAAAAATACTTGTTGTAATTGTTAAGACGACAATAAATGTGAAGCACCATCCTATGGAAACCAGCAGGTTTTTTGTGCGGTGTGTTTCTACCGCCTTGCCGTCTCGCTAATTCAAATTCTATTGCGTATACATAACGTTTACATGTATGAGTGATGCATGTTATTATGTATGCCGGAATATCGCATGCCGATTCTATAGATAAAACTCCATTAATATAAACATTAGATATAAATAATTCGTGTCAATTTCGTTTATAACGTATTGTTGCACTCTTCTCTCTTATTCGATAAAGGCATAAGTGTGTCTCCCTCAATCAACACATTTCTAGTGACCCCTGAGAGTGCTTGTGGCAATACTTTGACGATTAAAACCCAATAATATTTTAAACATGTTAAAGAAGTAGTCTTTAGTAAAAACAGAGCCAAGATGTATTTGAGTGTGTAGTCACGATGAATTTATCTATTTTACTGTGAAATATAACTGAAGATATGAAGAGATATGTTCACAGTTTAATGTTTGCCAGGTAACTGATGTTTTTGGGTACTTGATGTACTTGAACTAACCACGCATTTAGCCACTCATGTGATCTTATGTTTATATCTATGAATGATATATACCTATTCAGTAAAAAATTCAGTCTGTGTTTACTGTTAACTTTCATTACGATTTGCGGCTTGAATGGAGTATGAAAGGGTAGTAATATAAATATATATTTCAGACGAGAATCTAGTTGGAAATGTTTTTTTTTTTGTGAAAGTTAGCAAGGTGTCAGGTGTAATAATAAAATGATAGATTAGCGTTGATATTTTGATTGTATTGTATTGAGGAGACGGCTAGCACGTGATAGGATTGGCAAGGATGAGACGTGGTCTGGTTTTAGATGATCTCCCGAAGTCCCGTCCGCGGCCCCATGGTATGATGGTGTGGTATGGTATGGCAGAGTATCGAAAGCAAGCAACCTGTTGAAGACTTGATTCTTTCCTGTGTTGCGCTAGTGTAGTTAGTGCGCTAGTGTGAGTGTGATCGTGTGTGTGTATGTGAGTCTAGCGGCCACGTGACCGTCCATCCTACTCCGCGCCGCTTTTTTGTTCGTCGGTTCGTCAGTCAATGCTTTGGCTTCTAGCTGTAGCGACCTCCGCACCGTCTCTTCTGCGCTCACAACTGTCGAGTTAAACTCTTATCGGAATCCCGTAGTGCTGTGTGATAAGTGCCGTTTCGTTTGACAGGTGTTTTCAAACAAAGTTTTTACAGGGTGGTCACCGCTTTGGCCGCGCATGCGCACCCTCTGATAATCGCACGTGTCCGCAACACCACCCACCCCCTCGCCGTATATTTTTATTTCAATCAAATTATAATACGGGGATAAGGCGCGGCGTTTACCTGCGGCCGACTCGCCGTGGAATTCTTTAGAGGTGAGTCGTCGTGTATTTCTTATTGGTTGGTGTCTGGTGTTATGCTGTGCTATGTTCAGGTGAGCGAGACCATGGGGACGGGGGCGGATACTATTTAATTACTATTCTTAGTTGTAATTGTACAATTAAACAAAAAAAACCATCCGAATTCATTTGGTGTGACTTGCTTATAAATAAAAGTATTGAGTAAATTGCATTTTTTTAATGTTTGTAGAGAAAATGTGAACATTGAAACAGGCGTAGAAATGAACCAAATTACGGTATCAATCACGAAAAACTCACAATATTGACAATTGTTGTCTCAATCTCTTTTCAGTTATATTTAACAGTACATTAGATTTTTAGTTGTAATCCCCTTTACATTTATATATTTATATAAATTCATAGATCTGTGTCTTTTATTTTAAAATTTTCCTGTTCATATACAGGGTTGACTTGAAATAACTGATAATATTTTAGGGGGTAATAGGGTATCGCAAAATTTAAGTAAAAATATTAACAGACACAATACACACGTGACAGTCACCACTGAGTACTCAACAGAAACAGCTGATTCCAAGATTGTGGCCCAAACACGACTCCAAAAGCATTATTAATAGTGTTAAATATATATTAAATAATTCAATTATTCTTGCAATAACCTGTTACCCCTTAAAATATTCTCAGTTATTTCAATTCCACCCTGTATAATTAAAATAAATGTTTACACAATAAAAAAATGCATTGTAAATTTACTAATATTTTTATGTATGCAAGAATAATAAAATATTATACTTTTATATCAATTTTTACTTCATACTATAAAATTTCATAGCACAGTTGCCAAATATAAAACCTTAATACCTATTTTGATGTATGGTTATTCATTTTTAAATTAATTTGATGATTTAGCGATTAAACTTTTTATTATAGAAAACCACTTTATTACTATTTTTATTATGCACTAGAAAATGAATGGCATTCGTTTTTGTTATCAGCCCAAAACACACTATCCAAGTGATTGTATGCGAAATTTATCGGTACATTAAGTCGAATGTTTTGTATTTTTTTAAACAATTCTAAGGGTAATAATTCTTCACCGACATTATTGCAGTACAATTGTGCTGGTAAAAGATTTCTTATCTTTACCGCCGGATAATATAGAATTTTTACGAGCTCTTTTAGAATTCACCTTGTCGTTTTACGATTTGTCTACATGCTTGATATCTAAAATAATTCACAAAAATACGCTAAGAAGGAACTTGACCTTTAATATTTGTCTTTGTGATCGGCGGTTTTTGTTAACCGAGCTAATCTCCTATGAAAACAACTTTTTTATGAATTATTCATCGGTTCAACGATCGAATATTAAATTTTAAAACGTTATGTTCAACGTACTGAGAACAGCAATTTCAATAAGCGAGACCCCTTGAACCTGTCAGGATTCAGGATGTCTAAGCATCCATATTAGTTATCGGGAATGTCAAGGTATGTGGTTATACACGATAATGCCTCTTCACTAACAAGGTCATCTTATAAAGCTAGCAATTATGACATTTTATTAAATTAATTATTGAATTAAAGTAATTATTAAACCTCTATTGACTATCCTGATAAGTATAATACATGTGAATATATTTTCCAAGCTAACGCTTATTTTTACATATTTTATTTATGTCATCGGTGTTTCTTACATTTTCATGTCTATAATTTAAAACCGATAACGATTATTTTATGAATTATTACCTTTTTATGTATAAGATTAATAGTTGAATTAATAACACATATAAAAAATAGTCACGCCATTCGATTTTGAAAGATTTTTTATCGATTGATGTTTTTGTAGTATTGTATATTATTCAAGGACACAATAGATTAAAGTAACATTATTCACAAACGGGAACCTGGGTTTTCATTATAATAAGGTGTTTTATTCATCAGCCTGAGAATCTAACCGAGAAATTAGATTCAAGTGTAAATCAAAATTAACGTCATGTGTTCCTGAAGTCGTCTGTTCTTACTAAAAAAATCATCAGTTACATCATACATAATAGGAAATCAAAAAACACCCATTTCGATAGATTTGTTTTTCATTTACATGCATGAAAATGAATAGGTATTATTTTGAACTGGAAGATCAGGCTTTATTATGCGCCATGGCAAGTGTCACGGTCCTTTACACAAATGAGCGCATTCCTAAGCAAGCATGTATTACAGTAACAGATATACTGTCTAAAAGTAAGTGTTACTTTTGTTGGACAAGACTGAGAGTGAAAACGTCACGATCTCTTTCTTACCTGTTGTATATTTGGGCCACGGCCACCTCAAGTCATCCGAATACAAAAAGCCTTCGCCGGCGCTACTTCCCTTTCTCTTACATCACAAATATTAGCAGATTCGCAAAACTATTTGCTTTAACAAAAATGAAATATTTAAAATAATAATATATTAAAGGAAGTTATTTATAATGCCTAGTTTATTTTATATAATATTTTACACATTGGACACAAGATTCAAAATGTTATTAGACGTATGTAGTAGCAAAACAACTACTTTTATAATTCTTATTTGTAATTATAATAAAAAGGTTTTTTTTACAAATTTTGGTTGTTTTCACACAACAACATGTTAATCCATTGTCTGTCGGTGATGTATTAGTAGTTACACAGGTCACCGACAGAGCGGCTCTACCTGACATAATAATTGCCTGAGTATTTACCTCACAATCCAGGAAATCAGAGTAAACCTGGATTAAGACGATAGATCGGGATTTTATTAATATTATTCCCAATCTCCCAAGCGCATGAGCCGGTTAAATAAATTATTTTTATTTGAATGGGATTTGAACCCAAGACCACAGTATTAGTTAGCTTGTATAATAATAATGGCTGGTAAAAATTAATAGATTAAGAAATGTATTAGTAACATCTAATATTTTTTTTATAAATTGCGTCCCGAAGATATTTTTACTGGGGTTTCACAATCCAGTAAATCGAGAGTAATTTTGGATTGTGACTAGTAATAATATTAAATCTCTATTAAAAGTAACTGACTTTATTTCTAGCAGGATCCGAACCAGAGCGCTCAGGATATAACCATCATATTTGATTCTATTATTTTAAATACATTATTGACATAACAAAGTCTTGATTGAATTGTTGTGATGATCAATTATTAATACGAATGTTGCCCAAAAATGTGTTTTCAAAGCAAATTCATTGTATTGGTAGTAAATCGTTTTTAAATTTAGGTCACTTCGCTTTCTTCTGATGAGTCATACATAATGCACATGCTGCTGTTTTTCTTAGAATATGATGCGGATGACTTCTAAGAATACATTGTTTATTTTATTGACGTTTCAAGTTTAAATACGAGGTCGCCATTCAATAACAATATTTGAAATTAAATAAATCACACGTATTTTTATAATTATTATTACCCGCAAAACTTTTTCGATTTGCACCTTTCAGTTTCATCAAACCGTTTTTTATTGTTTTCTTAAAACCACTCGAGGCGGTGTCGAGTAATTTCGTACCAATTAGACGCATTTTGTGTTCGCCGTTTTAATTGGGATGTCAAAATGGGTATTTGCGTGAATAATTTATATTCCCGTATTAAATCTATTTATATTGAATAATATCAGAATATATTTATTATAGAGATTTAGGTGTAGATTAGTTTAAATATTACATTTTATCAACGGAGGCGAATCAAAATCAAGGTTGTTTGAACGCAATCGTGTCGTCATAAATTAAATATTGCACTATCCTAGATTATGAAATAATCACGGAAATGAAAATTTCCGATATGCTCTTGTGCTTCATTTAAATCACATTAAATCTATTTGAAAAAAGTCTTCATAGCCTGTCGGATAAGTCAATATTGTGTCGTGTTGTTTGCTTGTAAAATGAAAAGATACAAAATGTATATCTAGCACTTTTGAGCGTTGTCCTATTTTGTACAAAGAAATATCACGCAACAGCCGAATATCGATCGACGTAGCCCTTTGGTATGTTTGATTTGGTGTATTTTAATATTAAAGGACTCAATAATTAATAACGAGTACATACCTACGATTTGGCTATGGCATTTAAAAGGGTATTACAGTTAAACTGTAATGGCGGAGCGGCGGTGTAATCCTGTTCCCGTTGTTAATTTGATCAATTTCAGAGAGAAGGGAGAATGAGTGAGGCCTTAACAAAGAAAAAGTATAATTAACCACAAACAATGAAACTCCCCACACTTCCATTCCCCATTATATTCAGCCAGGAGGGTCATACACCAATATCCATTATATTATTTATAAACATCTCGTCATTCGTTTTGAGACAAACTGCAGTCGATTTACTTAATTTGACGATGGACGGATTTTTCATCTCTGATTAAATAAGCTCTTGGGGATGAATCAAGCTTTATTTTTTATTAAAAAAATGGAGATTCCTTCAACAATTAATCGAATCACTATCGAAGGTGATAAACAGTGTTTAAATAACAGTAATGAAGAGCGATGTGCACCTCTATTGAAAATTGACGTTTATCATGTGTAAAAAATTACAGTGTTGCCACACTCAGACTCAACCGAATAGTCCGCCATCTTGATTTTTATTATCCAGTTAGATGGCCTGCTTATATAGGTGATGTTGGTTCTATAAAAATGCATTCCACATATCTTGGTTTCATAATATTTTTTGTATTTCGGTTTGGAATTACTACATTTTGATGTTATCACACGTGTTTGGGATGTTATTTTTGAATTGTGATCGAGCAAAGACATCGTTTAGTGTTTTCGGCTTTATGACAGCTCTTATTTTCCGACCGCCAGCCATACTGTTGGATAAAAATGTTAATGTTTCATTTTTTTCTTCCCACATCTTCGACGCCCGCCGTCACCGCGAACAAATGAGCACGCGACAAATAAACACGAAAGTTTACTTTCGGTAAATCGAAATGCGAAATTGCGTTATTTACCTGTCTGCACGGTAAACTTGACAAAGACATATAGTGTACATTAGGGAGCGTCGCGTCGTCTCTTCTATATGAGAACAACCTTCCTATCTTCATACCCATAGACTTTTAATAATCGACACGATTACTCTTACTTTATACTTACATGACTTCTTAATTGATTATGTTGGGGACAGGTGCGTCAACTAGATTACAGAGAAAATGTTTTTCTGAAGATCAAAATGTTCATAAGGTATGTATATTTTCACAAACCATGCATTTTTATATGGAAATTGTATTTTAGTAAAAAAAGCACACTGCATATTTAAAAAAAAAATGCCTTAGCTTGAGTATAATCATAGTATTAAATATTCATTGAGGTGAATCGTTAAACATGAAATTCAATTGGGAGACTACACAATGCGTGAAGGAACGCGACACATCGACTTATGAATTGTCTTTTTTCTATTATATTTTACCCTCATAGTTTTTCGTATAATAGTCTACTACTTTTTGTATCTCGTTCAATATTTATTGCCTCATTCAGGTGCGCGCATGTCACTATCTTTACCATAAACCTGAACATGTATTATTATGGTACCTTTCTAATCAATAATACGTACGTCAAATGACCAATAAATAACTGAGTGTGTTGTCTAATAATAATACATACTCTGGCCAAATCGTATTCCGATTACGATTTTCAATACGATACATTTTCAATGTTACCACACGAGACGAAACGGGAAGGCGTGAAATACTTGATAGACGTCGTCATCCGTTCACTATTTTATATTCAGGCAACGCCTATCTCAATGTAAGGATACGACTTTATTCTGAATTAAAGGAACAGTTAAAATAATTAGATTTTTAAAATAAATAAAAGGCGAAAAGGATATAAATACATATGATTAATTAGTTCATAAATACTTAAATTTATGAAAATATTAGTACATACAAAGGTATATCGCCTTAAAGAGCTTCCCCTTACATATCCACATGATTTTTAATGCATAAAATATAAGGGCCAGTTTCTTTAACTTGTGTTAAACCTCGAGCTAGTGTCTGTCACTCAGCGATTTACGCGTCAAATGCGTTTCTTCAAGATCTAGCTCGTGCTACCAACTATCAAATCTAAGCTCGCCGATATTAAGGTGTTATATGTAAATCTTGTGCTATCCCCCACATTCCAGTTTCGTGCCGAACGCGTCGCTTCGGCTCGAGTCGCCTGTGTGCAAGTTCTCTTGAATGCTTGCGATACACACATCGGAACCGCTCAGCTATAGCTTTGACACGCGCTGAAGAAACGGAATATTTGTATATGATACGAGATTCGCAAAATCTCTTGCCAAAAGCAGCACACGACTTGAAGAAACCGGCCCTAAATAAATATCATAACTCCTTCCCTATTGACGGGAGTCCCTTGTAAGTGGTTGTACAGGTCACCGTGGCCTTTACGGGAGAATATAGTAAAGATGGTTTCCCAGGCTACACCACAGCAATGAGCTCTTCAGATCTACTTGGCTACCTAGATCTACCAAGTGACACATTTTTTGCCGGTGCCCCGGCGGATCGAACCCGCGAGTCTCACTTACGAAATCGTTACCAACCACTGGGTCACAAGGCGGCTCTAAAATTGACTTGTTTCCTTCTAATCAATTATTTGTTTGAAAAATATCACATTCGCACTCACTAGTGTATAAATCAAGATGTTTTAAAAGTGTATTCTGGAATTTGTTAGACATTGAATAATGCGTGTCAGAAATATTACGCGCGTTACGTACAAAATAATGTCCGATATTCAGTAGGAGGACCTTGGAGACTAGAATCAGAACAAGTAAAACACACTGACTTGATATATTATACGCGGCTTGTTGTTGTATAGAATAAAAAGTGAAATGTCAAAATTTTCATCGCCTCCACCGGTAAAATGTATCACCGCTTCCCTGACAACGATATTAATGTATATTTTGCGAATTTTTATACATCGTGCCCGGGAAAAAATTAAATTAGTTTTCGTTGACGGGAACCCGCTCGTCATATATGTACCTCCATAAATTGTTATTTGTACGAACATTAGAACCGAGGCATATATTAAAAATGTGGCGTTTCCTGCTCACCTTTTTCTCCAAAAGCCCCGTCGCGCGTCACCCTCGCGTCGTTATGTTACATCTGTTATGTCTTAATTTTTTTAAATGAAAAATATGATATTTCATATTTTTTTAAACAAATACACGTTGGCCAAAATATATTTCATCTCGCAAATACAAAGCAATACGACTACCTAATGAGTCATATCGCTCAAATTCGTAAAAATATAGTAATCATTTGTGTTGTATTTTGGAATAAATTTATTAATTCAACACTATTAACTACTTTTAAATTTAAATTTCCTATAATAACTATGAAATATTTAAATTCATTTACCATTGTATATCAACCCTTCAGGAAATCATTTCAACCCCTGGGATGCATTTAATAATAGAAATACTTACTAAATCAAACTTCTACCAACCTGTTACCTGTCTAAAGGAAGAGTGATGAAGGGACAGAATTTATATCCCAGCAAACGTTAAACTAAAATTGGTGTATTCATGAATGCAACTAGTCACACAAAAACTTACTATATATACTGTAATTTATTACATAAAATTCAAATATTTGTATTATTTAACATTAACATTAAGTGTGGCATACAAATTATGTATAAATTTATGTTTGTAAAAACCACTGATCTAATGGATAAAAATAGTTTGAATAAAAAAATATTTAATGAATCTCACGAAGGTCATTATTGTCGCTATACGAGTATATTCAATAATATGGCCCGAGTTGATTTTTTTCCGTTTTGAGTATTCTAAAAAACTAGTTTTGTTATGTTAATTTTCAATAATTATTTTATTGCTTATAAGGCTATAAATAACTAAAAAATAAATTCATCAAATTTATGAATTGATAGATATTGAAGCATCGATTTTGATATAATGAATTACTTCCTAACTAACCCGATTATAAGTTATATACGTAAATTAAACCAAATATGACCCGAGAAAACATAAGTTTATTTCAGCAATGAATTAATGAACAAATTTGATATCATAAGAAAATTAAAATAACGTTGAATTAAGTCACTCGATTCAAATTTGGTTTTACTCAAACAAACTGTTTTTTAATTTCAGGCATTTATTTATTATTAGTTATTTTTGTAAATGTAGATTTTATTCCTATTATTATGTATTAATCCTTATATTTGTAAATGAGTTTTTAATTTTTTGTACATTTATTAAGCTCTTATGTCAAATAAAAATGAAAATTATCATGTTATAGGTAAAACGGTTTATATACTCTGTACACCTAAGTTTATGAAATTACTAAGAAGTATTGTATTATCAATCATTGTATAATAATACATAATTAATAAAGAAATTTTAGTAAATATCGAGTTGAGACTTATTAAATAGGACATTGTTGTTAAGTACCATTGAAGTATATAAAAAAAATCTTTGTTATAGCAATGAAACTAATTGAAATTGTTAGAATATCACGTGTATATGTATAATATTGTTATGCAATTATTAAATTTCTCAGTAGGTATTCTCACGTCAAACGTGAGAACTTCTCCACAGTTTCGACTGTGTAAATAGTAATTGTATTTTTTTATTTAAATATTTTCAGCAAGTATGACAATGTTTAAAAAGATCCACGAGTAATAACACAACTATATACACATATAGTGATTTGATTCACGGTCGGCGAAGCATATCCCTCGTAACACATGGCAGGAGAATAACATAGAATAGAGATCGTCACTATAAATGACCCGCTCCATTGCATATCACGGCCAATGGACATTTTTACATTGGAAAACTACTACCAACCCTCTACTACTTAAAAATGAGGAGCAGGAACAGAGGATCTGGAGAAATCCGATCCGGGGTGGAGCCACCAATACACTTGTTCTGTAAGAAGACATACAATATATTGAGAATTACTTCAGCTTATCCAACTAACAATATCGATTCAAGCGTTTAAATACAATATTCATATTTTTAGATGGATCGATTTGTTGTTTGTCGGTATATTTTATAGAGGCTTAAGAGAGGATTTTGTGTTTTTTTTGTTATATATAATTTTTACCGCAAATTGATTCAATCTGTGAAGCTTTAAATGAACCCACATTTTATTGAAGAGGATATTATGTATTTTAATATCAGCGTAATAGCTCAAGAGATAAGACGCGTGGTTACATATACTGTGGTCATGGGTTCAAATCCTGCTCAATTAAAAAATGATCGGTTATTACAACTGGGAGATCTGGATAATCCCGATCGATTATCTTGATCCAGGTTTATATTCAGATTCCTTGATTTTTAGGTACTGAGGCGATCAGAGCCGCTCTGTCGGTGACTTGTATAACTATTAATAGTTAAGATGCACTGATTATTATTTATTGCGTTATTGTGATAAATTTGTAAAAACCCTCTCAAAAGCCTCTCGTGGCGTATGTATTTAAATAGTAAAATAAATAAATTATTTCTAGTGTGTTTCTCTGTATGAAATAGGTTATTCAAACTAAAAATAAATTTATCACTTCTTTAAAGAATATCTTCAGATGGGGGGTTGAATGTAAGGGTAGTTGGTTGCCTCAGGGCGAGTTGTACAGGCCAAGCCACTTGTTGCTAGTGGTTTCTTGCGTGTGGCAAACCAACCTAGATTTTATACAGTCGACTATTAGATACTACCTTAACTAACAAGATCAACAAGCCGATGAGCTTTTATTCGTTTCGTATATCCTACATTCATTATCTAATAAATTGTACTCGTAATAGACACTCGCTCTTATACGGGTGATTATAATGTTTCATAGTGTGTGAGAATTTCCCAAGCCATTTCACGACTGCTTTGAATTATTAAATTCTAAGGGATGACGAACAAAACTTGGAATTCATTCCAATAAATTGCCCACCTACAGATAATTATACCGTCAATCAAATGGAAGTATGGTACAAACATTAAAATACAGGTAATTAAATATTCACGGCGCAATATCCTCATTATTTTAAGTAAGGTATCTATTTTGAATGTAATTTTAATTATTTGACTATGGAATTGAATCCTTTGCGAAATGAAGCTATGAAACTACTCGAGTATAGATGATGGAATAAGTTTTCAGGAATATTTTTAGTTTTGGGTTAGGTTGGGTTTTCATTAGCCGTGGTGATTTATTAATATTGATTAGTGTTAATGTGAGAAACATGGATTTTTTTAGGGAATTTGGTGAAGAAAAGACATCAATTGAGGTAAAGAAATGTCAGGAGGCAATATTTCATGAGTGGGTTTTAAAGAATCTGGCCATGAGCCGAAAGAAGAACAGGGCCGAAGACTGTTTTGACAGTCACACTTAAAAGGTACAAGATGAATCGGACATATTTTTCATTAAATCAATACGTTGTTTTTATAATACAAACACTAAAAAGTGTGGAGTGTGCTTGGGATACTTTATTGATATCATAATATTGTATGGGTGTAGTTGTCACGGTATTTTGTATGGCGCAGAACAGAGAATATCGTCACGGATAACTTGACGGGAACGAAACGCACAATACTACAGACTAGAGGAAACGACTACTGCATCTACGACCATATTCTACTAACACCACTCTAAGGGTTGTCATATTAATTAAAATTAAAATAAAAAACATGTCAAAAATACCTTATTTTATGACTCGATTGTAGTCTTGGTATACAATTTCCTACATGGAACTTGTAGATCAATTTATTACATTACGACTCGAAGTGGTTCGTCTTGTATAGTATTATCGTGGGATTCATAACAGAATATATGATACTTTATGTAAAGTAATAATATTTTCTACTTTTTCAAATGTAAAATAAAGAGTATTTTTTTAATATAATATACTATTTCATTCCTGCTGTCAGTAAACCAATGATATTCGGCTTTGATGAAAAAAAAGGTTGACTCAAATATAAGTCTCTGAAAATTGATACTATGTGTCGTATCAATATATTGAGAGTGTCTGCGTGCGGTGCATATGCGTGTAGAGCAATACTACCAAGCTCTAGTCTATTCGTAAACACGCGACATACTAACACACGCTTATTAAAACATTATATTGAATACAGCCCTATGGGTTGTGTACAGAGATGTGCTAAGGTCAAACGAATATTATAGTATTATTTATTTATTTATTTACGCCCCGAGAAGCTTTTTTAGACTATTATTAGTTCTACTATGGCTCTGTCGACTTCATTATTTACCTTACAATCCAGGAAATCAAAGAAAACCTGGATCAAGACGATCGATCGGGATTTTATTATTATTATTACCGATCTCCCAGTCGTAATAACCGATCAAATATATATTTTTTTAATTTGAGTGGGATTCAAAACCATGACCACACTATTTGTAGCTCACACTAACACTACATTGTATTCTAATATCTTATCGATAAAGATAATTAGGATTAATTTACTCTCACCTGTATTTATATCTCTTCATTGCCCTCCACGAGAAAAAAGGTTAGAGCAATTTACAGAAAAGAGATAATTAATAATAATACTCGGTTTAATTTAATAACTTAATTTGTTTGACTTTTGCACATCTCTGTGTGTGTATTGATTGAGCCGAATAATTCTGTAATATTTTTGCACCAACTTCTACATTCTTTGTCACAGTTCTATTTAAGTACTACACTAATCTGATATTAACTCTTGCACACACCCACTCACGTCAAAATAAAAGTAATCAAAGTAATGGAAAGCATATTTGTTTGGTTCATCCCTGTGATATTATATTCAGTGTTACAACATGGTGGTGGCCACAGTCCGGAACTGTCTCCACTGTGATGCAACACCGAGTAATGTAACTATGCAAATCAAAAACCTATTCTCTATACTTACTCTTACACCTAAATCCATTGTTCTTCAACCACTGACAAACTTCTGAATATGTCTAATGTGTAATACTAATAACATATGCATTTAGTCCTTTGTGTCATTCGCTTCAGAATACCTGCCGGAGCTCGACAGTTACACGTTAAGACCATGTCACCTCATTAGATCTCTAAGCTCTGTAACATTTAGTCTATGTTTACAGAGAATTGGGGTTTTCTTCAATCAAAATACATATATCGACTACTCCAGCGTATAATATCGTAAGTGCAACAAAATTCTATGTGCTCTTAAGTCTTTATGGAACTGAGCCACATATTAAATCTGGTAACACTGCCTGTCACGTGTCACTCGGTTTAATTATTATTTATAAAATATAACAATTTACGATTAAATTCCTTCTATTGACAGATATATGAAATGTGTAATAAATAATAGATGAATCTACATTAGTAGCCGATCAAATAGGACTATTTTACTATTTCGAAAAAGTCCCACTTAATAGGTTAAATATTGATTGAAAATCAACATTTTTTGGCGTTTCATACATACAATATGTGGCTCAGTTCCATAAAGACTTAAGAGCATACAGATGTTTTGCACTTACGATATTATACGCTAGAGCAGTCGATATATCGTTTTTTAAACTACTGGTTTATACATCTTCATGCATACTTATATAATATCTTCACCCTTTTACACCATCGATCTGAAAGTTGGCTTAGAAACTCTAAAGGAAGAAGTGGGTGGAGGAACAAACTTCAAACTGAAGTCTGATCGAGACAAATTGACTACTTGCTCGATTAGGGGGACACCAATTGACGTCTTCCTTTTCGATTCTTATTGCCTGTAGCTTAAAAACCTCTTCTATCATTTCAACCAAATATCCGCTGTTATATTTTAAATTGAAAAAATATTTTTGGTACTTATTCAAATAAAACCCACTTGGGTATCGTTGGAACTAATTAGCCCCGTGAAAAATTACTGCTATCACGATGCATTTTTCAACTAACCACATAAAATTCATATTTAATGTTTATTTATTAATTTATACGCCCCAAGAGGCTTTTTTCCAAAATGTGACCAGAGTGTGTGCGTGCGGTGCGTATGCGTGTACACCAATACTACAAATTTGTACACACACCCTTATATTAATGATGGCCCCTAGATCGAGATAATCGATTGGGATTTTGTTAATATTATTCCCGACTCCCAGTCGCAATAGCCATAATATGATTAATTTTATTAGAACGGGATTCGAATAATTGACCACAGTATTTGTAGTGTAGAGCCTTATCCCTCAAAACTGGTTTATTTAAATGCATAACAACTTCAGGATGATAAACATAATTGTATTAGTCTACACAAATATATAATTATTCAACTTTTCAGCAATAATACTTAAAAAATCATCAACATCGAGTTCATATAAAATGTGTCGTTCAATTAAATAAATAGTATGCCATATACATTTTGATTGATGATATATTTTGTGGAATAGCACCCACATATAATTACAGGCCGATGTTGTATGAAAACAACGGTTTTAGTTTGTGTATATCATAATGGATAAATTTGTTTGGGACAAAGGAATAGTATAAAGGGGCGATGGGGGCTTGTTCATTGAGCGGCCATATTAATTGAAAATATCGGCCTCACGATGCGGGTCAACATTTTAGTTATTAATATTCGACTACATATTTCGTATACTCTAATTGTTACCGGGTTTCAACAATTACTGTACATTGTATTCTGTATTGTAAATTATAATCGCAGCATTCGCGGTGGGTTTAAATATTAATTTCCCTATTGGACGCTCCTAAAATAAAAATTTATTTATTCATATACACCCCGAGAGCTTTTAAAACGGTTTTTACAAATTTGGTTTTATTACCACAACAACGTGTTTATTAACTGTCTATCTGTGATCTTAACTATTACTATTTGTCACCGACAGAGCGGCTCTGCAAGAATAATCACATCAATATTAACCTTGCAATCCAGGAAACCAGAGTAAACATGGATCAAGACAACCGATTGGGATTTTAGTAGTAGTATTATCGATCTGCTAGTCGTAATAACCGATTACATCAATATTTTTTTTGGCTTGATTGGGATTTGAACCTTTGTAAAATATTCGACAGAGCGGCTCTGCCTCTTCAATAATAATTGAAAAATAAATGATTATTTTTATAAATACATAGAATTTGGATTTATGATTAAATGATTATTGAGTGTATATTGTGTTTTAGTAAACGCATCGAACAATCTGAGTAATAGGTTTAACATAAATAAAATAATTAATTAAGTTTTCGCTATTAAGACCATTTTCCCCATAAATATGTGTAGTGGGGTTAAATAACATATAAAATTAATTAATATAAAAAATTGTACCAATATCTATCTATAGTAATTTAAATGCTGATCCCAATTTTATGTAGTAATATAAAATAAGTGACTGAATAGGGGAAAAAATTACCAAACTTTGGAATGAGAATATAATAAATTAATCAAAATTTTCCTTTTTGTTTCAGGTAATATTCAGCAACAATATTTAGGCATGTAAGTGAGTATTTGCACATTTGTGTCGTTCTTTACATGATGAGGTTTACATTTCGCTTTCAGCACCAAGGGGGTGTATATAATTCAAATGGACATTAACGTTTAATTTATTCATCTAAAATGGGTTTCGTACTGAGATCAATTAATCACTGGTCCGTTTGGTGAGATGGTGCCATATAAATTACTCGTTTTCGTGTCAATTATTCATAGAATTACACCATTATACACCAGCTGAAGATCTATTTAAATTAAAACATAATATTGTAAAGTCGGCTCGGTTAGTGATTCTATTGTCTCTTCAGCAAAGCTTACAAAAATATTATAGTTCTAAAACGAGTGGTTGTTCTTATGCGGTTGATTCACTTTGTAACTTGACGAGAATAAACTATACTAGAGGTAAATGCTACTTAAATATGCATTCTATCGTGTTGAAGGTCCATTGTTTCAATTAGGAGTTCTCCGTATGTGTATGAATAGAATACAATTGTATGAACCAAACATTTATGATTGTTTTGGCTACTTCTCTTAGTAATTTAATAATACAAACTCGCCATGGTTAATTGAGTACGAGGGAACCAAGTTATACGAATCTGATCATCGCTATTTCTGTAATTATGGATAATTTCTAGTATGGCTTATAAAAAAACCTAGTCCTAGTGGGTGTATTGAAGTGCTTTGACGTATTCTAGATCTGCAATGATTCCTTTATAATATTCTTTTATCATTTGATTACTGTATTTTTTATTTCAAGTCTCTTATATTAATACGAAATATGATATGATGTTTTTATTACAATTTCTTTATTATGCATACATTTTTACATTGATTGATAGAACAATACATCATTGGAAATAGAATTAGGTGTACAGAGTGTATAGAGGAGAATGTTTTATTTAAATTTGACATGAGTAATATTGTTTAATTATAGAAATAATGGGAAAAAAATAAAACCCATTTACAAATTTGAAGATTAATAAATTATAACAACGATAAAAACAATATTAATAAAAAAGTTAAAAAATGCTTAATAACTATTTGTTTGGGTAAAACCAAATTTGATTTGAGTGGATTATTGGAAATTTTATTTTATGTTTAAAAATAATATCCGTTTTGGAAGTTCATTGGTAAAATGAACTTACGTTTCCTCGAGACATATTTGGTT